>OY992896.1:84976978-84989478 GCA_963921405.1 Cepaea hortensis
GGAATGGTATAGTTGTTAAAACATATTTACCAGGCGAAGTGGACATGAATGGATATTTGTTAAGTAGTCAACTGATAAATTGTTTCTTAACCTAACATTGATAGCGCAGAGGTTATGATAGGTCACGGGACCAAAATATTATCCCGGATACCAAATCTCTCCGTTAAATAAACACGGAACATCGGAAAGACGCCCACGTTTGTTTTGGTTGAGTCATTCAGTGGCACTACTCGTTGGCTGAAGTATTTCTGGTCTATCTACGCTTTCTAATCGTCTTGCAGAAAGACAATTTTCTATTAGGCTTTAATATAGAGATACGCTTGAGAGATGACAACGTATTACCCAAGTAAATGGGAACATTGTTGCGTGGTGATTAGTGTGGTACAGACCGCATCATCTCTGGAGTGCTGATTAAAAATGTTAGTTGCATATCCTTTACATGACGTCGCAGTCAACACCAGCATTTGTTGTTGTTGTGATCTCTTGGCAAGTTTACGTTCAGTAGTTTGCCATTGCTTTCTGAACGACCAGCAAACATACTATTTTTTTTTTTGTTTTTAAACGGACTGCTGTCTGCTGCCAAATTACCCACAGCTATTTTACGAATGCGGTATGCGGGATTTCGAATTCCATCAGTAATCCTTCGCCGGCTCTGTGGAAAAAATAAGTAAACAGTGCATTAAAAGCAATACATTGTCTCTGAAATTCGAAGCAATGTATTCTCTTGGTGAATGTAAACACTGAAGCCCCAAACAATATGTTGCACGATTTATTGCCTGGCATATTTCGCTGCATCTCATCAGGTGTATACTGCAGAGTGATATATCATATGAAGTGAATAAATGAATAATTCTTAAGCTGGAACAACTAAAACACACAATCTCAGGTATTGTTCGAATGTGGCGCATCTGTTGTCCCCACGGTAATTTTAAATTTACCACTGACTCTTTCTGTCTGCATAAAACCTGCTGATATAGATGCTCCACGTGATACATTGCCAATAATGATGATGATAATAATAGTATAATAGCCAAATAGTCAAGAAAGATTGGAGGGAACAATATTGGAGGGGTATATGCCTGGGAAGAGAGACAGAGGAAGGCCAAAGAGAAGATGGGTGCACGATGTGGCGGATGATCTCCACATGGGGGTATCGGACGTGGGACATCTTGCTTGTGATCGAGAAGTTTTCCGGAAGGTTGTTATGGGAGGGAGGTTCTGCAGAGGACATGCTACTGAATGAATGAATGAATGAATGAATGAATGAATGAATGAATGAATGAATGAATGAGTGAATGATAGTAAACACAATTCGGGGAGCCGCAGTGTCGCGGTGAATAGACACTCGTCTGCCGACCCAGGTGGTCATCGATTCAATCCGTGTAAGGAGGACTCAAATTGTTTGAAGTGAGCTGGGTTCCCGTGTGGACTCGGCCTAAACTAGGTACCAGGGAATGGCTGGGGAAGCAAGGGTGGCCGGTGTGAGACTGAGCACCCCACCCCACCCACCCAGTGCTGATTGGTCTATCCAGCAGTGGGTCTAGCACCACATGTCCAGTGAGCTAAAGGGGTGTAAACTGGACCTTTACCCAGCACAGGGGGTAGGGGGGTGGGGTGTAAACTGGACCTTTACCCAGCACAGGGGGTAGGGGGTGGGGTGTAAACTGGACCTTTACCCAGCACAGGGGGGTAGGGGGTGGGGTGTAAACTGGACCTTTACACAGCACAGGGGGTAGGGGGTGGGGTGTAAACTGGACCTTTACCCAGCACATGGGGTAGGGGGTGGGGTGTGAACTGGACCTTTACCCAGCACAGGGGGTAGGGGGTGGGGTGTAAACTGGACCTTTACCCAGCACAGGGGGTAGGGGGTGGGGTGTAAACTGGACCTTTACCCAGCACACGGGGGAGGGGGTGGGGTGTAAACTGGACCTTTACCCAGCACAGGGGGTAGGGGTGGGGTGTAAACTGGACCTTTAACCAGCACAGGGGGTAGGGGGTGGGGTGTAAACTGGACCTTTACCCAGCACAGGGGGTAGGGGGTGGGGTGTAAATTGGACCTTTAGCCAGCACAGGGGGAGGGGGTGGGGTGTAAACTGGACCTTTACCCAGCACAGGGGGTAGGGGGTGGGGTGTAAACTGGACCTTTAACCAGCACGGGGCGGGGGGTTGGGTGGGTGGATGGGTGGGTGGTTGCCACATAGTCTCATCTTCTTGTAAAGATGATAACTGGTTACGCGGTTGTAGAACATTGGATGTTGTACCTGTAGTTGTAGTATATTGGATATTGAACCTGTAGTTGTAGAACAATGAATCTGTAGTTGTAGAACATTGAACCTGTAGTTGTAGAACATTGAACCTGTAGTTGTAGAACATTGAACCTGTAGTTGTAGAACATTGAATCTGTAGTTGTAGAACATTGGATATTGTACCTGTAGTTGTAGAACATTGAACCTGTAGTTGTAGAACATTGAACCTGTAGTTGTAGAACATTGAACCTGTAGTTGTAGAACATTGAACCTGTAGTTGTAGAACATTGAACCTGTAGTTGTAGAACATTGAATCTGTAGTTGTAGAACATTGGATATTGAACCTGTAGTTGTAGAACATTGAATCTGTAGTTGTAGAACATTGGATATTGAACCTGTAGTTGTAGAACATTGAATCTGTAGTTGTAGAACATTGAATCTGTAGTTGTAGAACATTGGATATTGTACCTGTAGTTGTAGAACATTGAACCTGTAGTTGTAGAACATTGAACCTGTAGTTGTAGAACATTGAACCTGTAGTTGTAGAACATTGAACCTGTAGTTGTAGAACATTGAACCTGTAGTTGTAGAACATTGAATCTGTAGTTGTAGAACATTGGATATTGTACCTGTAGTTGTAGAACATTGAACCTGTAGTTGTAGAACATTGAACCTGTAGTTGTAGTTGTAGAACATTGAACCTGTAGTTGTAGAACATTGAACCTGTAGTTGTAGAACATTGAACCTGTAGTTGTAGAACATTGAGCCTGTAGTTGTAGAACATTGAACCTGTAGTTGTAGAACATTTAACCTGTAGTTGTAGAACATTGAATCTGTAGTTGTAGAACATTGAATATTGTACCTGTAGTTGTAGAACATTGAACCTGTATTTGTAGAACATTGAACCTGTAGTTGTAGAACATTGAATCTGTAGTTGTAGAACATTGCACCTGTAGTTGTAGAACATTGAATCTGTAGTTGTAGAACATTAGATATTGTACCTGTAGTTGTAGAACATTGAATCTGTAGTTGTAGAACATTGGATATTGAACCCGTAGTTGTAGAACATTGAATCTGTAGTTGTAGAACATTGAATCTGTAGTTGTAGAACATTGGATATTGTACCTGTAGTTGTAGAACATTGAATCTGTAGTTGTAGAACATTGGATATTGAACCTGTAGTTGTAGAACATTGAATCTGTAGTTGTAGAACATTGAATCTGTAGTTGTAGAACATTGGATATTGTACCTGAAGTTGTAGAACATTGAACCTGTAGTTGTAGAACATTGAACCTGTAGTTGTAGAACATTGAACCTGTAGTTGTAGAACATTGAACCTGTAGTTGTAGAACATTGAACCTGTAGTTGTAGAACATTGAATCTGTAGTTGTAGAACATTGGATATTGTACCTGTAGTTGTAGAACATTGAACCTGTAGTTGTAGAACATTGAACCTGTAGTTGTAGAACATTGAACCTGTAGTTGTAGAACATTGAACCTGTAGTTGTAGAACATTGAACCTGTAGTTGTAGAACATTGAACCTGTAGTTGTAGAACATTGAACCTGTAGTTGTAGAACATTGAACCTGTAGTTGTAGAACATTGGATATTGAACCTGTAGTTGTAGAACATTGAACCTGTAGTTGTAGAACATTGGATATTGTAGGTGTAGAGCGCCGGATATTGTCCCTGCGGGATTAGATCTTTGGGAAACTCATTTTACTGCTGCGTCATGAGTATCTGTGAAAAATACATTGCCATGGTGATATCATGACAACTACATTACCTTTGTGATATCAGGACAACTACATTGCCAAATACCAAGCCAAGACCTGATGGAGAGCATTGTAGCAAGTGGACATAAACAGAGAAAGAGATAGATATACTGACAGACACACAGACAGACAGAAAGGCACAGAGAGGAAAAAAGACAACGAGATAGAGAGAGGCACATAGAATGAGAGACAGACAGAGACACGGAGAGACAAAGAGAGAAATAGAAAGAAAGAGACACGAAGAGTGACACAGATAGAGTAAGAGACAGACAGAAAATAGACGGGCAGACAGGAAGATAAAGTAGTACAGAGAGAGAGAGAGAGAGAGAGAGAGAGAGAGAGAGAGAGAGAGAGAGAGATACATAGATAAACAGCGACAGATGGAGAAGAACAGACAAAGACAGAGTTAATGATAGGGAGGTAGAGAAGGACATGGACAGAGGGGGAGAGAGAGAAAGGGCTAGAGAAAGCGACAGGCAGAGACAGGGACAGAGAAATAGTGGCAGAGGAGAGGGAAGTATGGGGAGGGGGAGGGGAGGAGTGCACTCAAGTGTAAATGTCATTGTTAATGTGTTTAATGTTTACTCTCTCAATTTTGAGGCCCTATGTATGCTTTTGTCTTTGTTCTTTCTTCTATTTCATGTTTTCTATTATTGGCCTTTTCATTTATCTCTCTCTCTCTCTCTCTCTCTCTCTCTCTCTCTCTCTCTCTCTCTCTCTCTCTCTCTCTCTCTCTCCTATTGAATTGTTGCCATGCTGGCAAGGAGACGACGTAGAAGGTTGCCTTGTGTGTTTAACCAATTTCTGCGAGCCAATAATGGAACAAAAGAACAAAATACCCTTTAAAGTATATTTGCGTGGCATGATTCCTTCCTGCGAGCACTTGCTCATTTCTCAGCATGAAAGCTGCCCAGACAGCTATACAGGCAAGTCCACCGGACTGATGGGTAGTTGTACTGTATCTGTTGCTGGTGCATGCTTCAAACACGCACAAGAACAAGCGCAATTATTAATTGTTGCACACATCCATTAGCAGATGTGTGTACAAAAGGAAGGACTGAAATGGTATCAACCAGTTAGTTAGTTAGTTAGTTAGTTAGTTAGTTAGTTAGTTAGTTAGTTAGTTAGTTAGTTAGTTAGTTGGTTAGTTGGTTGGTTAGTTAGTTGCTATATATGTTACAATGAAAGGTTTCCTGGCAATAAATATTCACAAACTGTTCTTTGTATATGTTCCTATGAACGGTTGCCTGATGACGTATGTTCGCCAACTTTTAGAATATATTTGACTTGAAAAGTTGCCTGACAACCTACGTTCTCTAACTTTTGCTGTATACATTTATTTCGAAAGATTGCTTCATTACAGATGTTCAGCAACAGTTTCTATATATTTTACTACCATTTGTTGAGTGACGATTGGTGTTTACAACTGTTGCTATACATTTTACCATGAAAGATTGCGTGATGTTACCAACTTTTCCTATATATATTTTACTATGAAAGATTGCCTGATGCTAACCAACTGTTGCTATATATTTTACCATGAAAGATTGCGTGATATTACCAACTTTTGCTATATATTTTACTATGAAAGATTACCTGGTGCTAACCATCTGTTGCTATGTATTTTACCACCTATCGATGTCTGACAATCATTCTCAACTGTTACTATATATTTTACCACAAAAGGTTCGACTGGGATCCATGTTTCAGAGCCGTATATTGCTGCGGGCCAAATAAGCGGAAAGATTATTCTTCTCTGTAATTTTGTATTAAAGTTACTTGAAGTCGAACATCTCACAGACATGAGAACCTCAAATTCTCCAATACATTTCCGTAGTTGACTGTTCCGTCAGAATCTCTCTCGAGTTTTTGAACCCAGACGGCGGAACTGACTGGCAATCAAGAGTTGGGTTCACCGAGTGCCTGACGTCTGATACCGTACACAGATTTATTTGGGCTGGCCCGTGTGTTTACTTGTCTGACTGATGCTGTTTGTTCGTAGGCGTCATTGTGGTTGCGGGACAGCACTTCGATTTCTTGGAGTGGATGTTCGGGATTCCCTCATAGTCGGGGAGGCGGCATAAGTCGTGGTATCGTGTGGGTGTGTGTGTGTGTGTGTGTGTGTGTGTGTGTGTGTGTGTTTGTGTGTGTGTGTTGTGTGTCCGTGTGTCCGTGTGCATGTGTGGGTGTGGGATGTGTGTGCATGTGTGTGTGTGTGTTTGTGTGTATTGTGTGTGTGTGTGTGTCCGTGTGCATGTGTGGGTGTGGGATGTGTGTGCATGTGTGTGGTTGCGTGTGTGTGTGCATGCGTGCGTTTGTAAATGTATCAGTATAATATATATATATACACATGTGTGTGTGTGTGTGTGTGTGTGTGTGTGTGTGTGTGTGTGTGTGTGTGTGTGTGTGTGTGTGTGTGTGTGTGTGTGTGTGTGTGTGTGTGTGTGTGTGTGTGTGTGTGTGTGTGTGTGTGTGTGTGTGTGTGTGTGTGTGTGTGTGTGTGTGTGTGTGTGTGTGTGTGTGTGTGTGTGTGTGTGTGTGTGTGTGTGTGTGTGTGTGTGTGTGTGTGTGTGTGTGTGTGTGTGTGTGTGTGTGTGTGTGTGTGTGTGTGTGTGTGTGTGTGTGTGTGTGTGTGTGTGTGTGTGTGTGTGTGTGTGTGTGTGTGTGTGTGTGTGTGTGTGTGTGTGTGTGTGTGTGTGTGTGTGTGTGTGTGTGTGTGTGTGTGTGTGTGTGTGTGTGTGTGTGTGTGTGTGTGTGTGTGTGTGTGTGTGTGTGAATACGTCAAGCAAAGGTTGCATTTCAAAAAATTAAAGCTAGCTTACGTAATATGTCACTATCATTGAATGTAAGAAAGAGAGTGTTGAAATGTTTTGAAGAAACTGTTTTGCTGTTTGGAAATAAATTATGAATTAATTAATTAAGAAGAGCTTGCAAACAACGGAGATGTGGTTCCAGAGACGAATCTTGCGAATATTTTGGACTGCAGGAGTAACTAACAACGATTGCCTGAAAGAGGCTAATGAAACTACGGTTATAAGAAAGGCTTTACAGCTATAAGAAAGTGACAAATATCCTTCTTTGGTCATAATATGACAAGAGAGGCGCTGGAAAACATCGTGATGACCGGAAGGATCACGGGGAGAAGAGACAGAGGCAGACAGAGAGAAGTGATGCTGGATGGACTGAGGCGATGGCATGAAGGGGAGTCATCAGCAGAGTTGATCCAGAACACTGAGGGGCGAGATCTGCGTTGAGACATGAAAGCTCACGCCACCTGGCTGGGCTCATGATGATGCTGATGATGATGATGATGATGATGATGATGATGATGATGATGATGATGATGATGATGATGATGATGATGATGATGCAGCATAGGCTCAGAGGTAGGACAACGGTAATAGGTAGAGGATCCTATTTCCACGTCAGACAGACCCCTGGGGATCATGCAAGGCTCTACAGAGTTCATAAACTGAGCTACACTTTTGACAAGGGTTTTTCTGCTCTACAAAGAGACTGAGCATGATTTAGAAACAAGCAGCGCAATAAGTCGATCCCTCGCCTTTAACATATCTATTTAACCAATCGAGTGTCTATTTGTCTATTGAAAAATGGCGTTAGCACCATATATCCTAATACAAGGTCTGGAAAATTAACCTCTACCTTATACTGTTACATTCCTTATAAAATGGTCGCGGGGTTTAATTCGCTTACACTTCTGGTGCGCTGATGACAGGGTAGAGTGTTCGGCTCTACACCGTTCAGTTCGCCTTCAACGTTTAATGCTAGTCAAGAAGGTAATGGCAAACTACTGCAGGTGAACTTGTCTAGAGAATCGTCCTGGGGTTGGGATTGATAGCAACGTAATGCAGAGGACATGTAATCTTTGCCCCCCCCCCCGCCTGCTCTCTCTCTCTCTCTCTCTCTCTCTCTCTCTCTCTCTCTCTCTCTCTCTTTCTCGTTTTTGGATGTGGGATGGTTGGAAGTGTGTTGGTGGGTGGGTGTTATGTGGGTGGAGAATGTGTGTGTGTGTGTGTTTGTGTGAGGGATGTGTGTGTGGGGGGATTGTGTGGGTTGGGGATGGATGTATGATTGGTGTGGGATGTGTGTGTGGGTGGAGGATATGTCTCTGTGGGTTGGGGTGTGTGTTGGTGGGGTAAGTGTGGGTGGGTGGAGGATGTCTGGGTGAGTGGTGAGGGTGTTTGTAGGTGAGGATGTGTGGGTGGGCGGGAAATTTGTGGGAAGATGTGTGTGGATGAAGGATGTGTGGGTGGGTTGGGGAGGTGTGGCTGAGTGTGGGATGTGCGGGTGGGTGAGGGATGTGTGAGAGTGGGGGATGTGTGTTTGGCTGGGTGGTTGAGGTGTGTGAGTGTGGGTAGCTAGGCTGGGCAGGTATGTGTTTATGGGTGGGTGCGGGATGTGTGTGTGTGAGTGGTTGAGGGATGAGTACGTGAGTGGGGGTATGTGTGTGGGGGTGTGTGTATGGGTGGGGGTGTGTGTATGGGTGGGGGATTTGTGGGTGTGGAGTATGTATGGGTTGTGTATGTGTGGGTTGGTGAGGGGATGTGTGTGTGGATGGGGGATGTGTGGTTGAGGGATGAATGTATGGGGGATGGGTGATTGGGGTGTGTAGGTGGATGGGTTGAGGATATGTAGAGGATGTGTGTGGGGATTGGTGTGGCGTGTGTGTGGATGGGGAGATCGTGTGGGTGTTGGACATATGTGGGTTGGGGATGTGTGTAGGGGCTGGTGCGGGATGTGTGTGTGAGTGGGGGAAGTGTGGGTGGGGTGTGTGTGGGTGTGTGCATCATGTATGGTTTGGCAGAGGATGTTTGTGTGTGTGGGGAGGGAGGAATGTGTGGTGTGAAATGTGTGTTTGGCTGAGTGGTTGGTGGTGGTGTGGGTGGGTGGGTGGAGTATGCGTGGGTGGGCGAGTGTGTGTGGGGTGGGGAATGTGTGTGTAATATTGGAGATGTGTGTATGAGGGGGATGTTTTGGTGGGTATGGGTAGGTGGAGATGGGTGGGTGGGTGGAGGCATATATGTAGGCCTGGGTGTGCGTGGTTGGGGTGTATGTGTGGGTAGGGAGATGTGTGTGTGTGATGGATGTGTGGATATATGTGGGTTGGGGGATGTGTGGGTGGGTGGGGGATATGTCTCATAACATTGTAATATGCATTTTTTATGTTTACAACATTCATTTGACAATGTTTTTTCCCCTATGTAAATGCATCGTGCACTATTGATGAACGAAAGATGAGTGACTGGAAGGACCGAATGTAAGACAGGCCTGCGTGCCCAATTTGTATCCCTTCTAAAATAAAGATCAGTAAATCAATCAATCAATCAGTCAATCTCTCTCTCTCTCTCTCTCTCTTTCTCTCCGTTTCTCTCTCTCTCTCTCTCTCTCTCTCTCTCTCTCTCTCTCTCTTCACTCTCTTTCCACTCTCTCTCTTTTCTCTCTATCTATCTCTCTCTTCTCTCTCTTTCTGTCTCTTTATCTCTCTCTCTTTCTCTCTATCTCTCTCTTCTCTTTCTCTCTCTCTCTTTCCCTCTCTCTTTCTTTCTCTCTTTCCCTCTCTCTTTTCTCTCTCTCTCTCTCTCCCTCTCTCTCTCTTTCTCTCTCATTTTCTTTCTCTTTCTTTCTCTTTCTTTCTGGCCTTCTCTCTCTCCCTCTCTCTGTCTATCTATCTATCTATCTATCTATCTATCTATCTATCTATCTATCAATCCAACTATCCATCCATCCATCTATCTATCTATCTATCTATCTCAATCAATCATGTGCCATGCCGGAAAGCGTGGGCGGTCATGACTCACCATTTCACTCGATCACCAGTGTCGTGGATCAGCTTAGTGTTCCTGTCTCGTCCATGCCATGTGGCCAAGCCATCCAGGTATTTTCCTCTCCGTCTTCCTCTTGGTCTGTTCCCTTCGATCTTGCCAGTTGTCACTAAGTTCTCCAATCCATTTCTTCTCATAACATGTTCAAAAGGTTTTGACTGTCTACGTCTAATTTCTCTAATCAGTTTACGATGTTCATTTGTCTCCTGTAGTACTTGGTCATTGGTTTTTCTGTCTGTCCATGGTATTCTTTGCATTTTCCTCAGAAACCACATTTCTGCAGCCATCAGATGCTTTTCAGCTTGGCTGCTCATTGTCCAAGTTTCACATACAAATGAACAGGCTCTATGTATCCCCTCAACACTCTTTTTCTCGTTTCAATTGACATCTTTTTATTGGTCAGAATGTTTTTCATCTTGCTAAAGGCTACTTTCGCCATGGCGATTCTTGTTCTAATCTCTTCAAGGCATCTCCCATCAGATGTTATGACTGTTCCAAGATAATTGTACCGATTCACTTGTTGAAGAATATTTCCATTTACTTGTATATCACATTGTGGCTCTTCTTTCTTCCTACTGGCGACCATAACCTGAGTCTTTTTACAATTTAATTCTAACCCCAGCTGCTCACTGTGTACAACCACAGCGTCTACTAATTGTTGCAGATCCTGTGCATTGTCTGCAATTAATACTGTATCATCTGCATATCTAATGTTATTGATGTTTCGTCCTCCAATGCTGATTCCATTTATATCCTCTACATTTCTGAAAATATTTTCACTGTAAGGGAAAAAAGATCTGGAGACATCACACATCCCTGTCTAACACCTCTCTTAATTGGCTGATACTGTCCCACTTTAGATACTATCTATCTGTGTGTATGTAAAGAGAGGGGATACCCATGAGAGTGTGTGTATGGAGAGAGAGAAATCAAATCAAATCAAATCAACTTTATTAGGGTCACAAATTGGGCGCGCAGGCCCGTCTTACATTCGGCCCTTCTAAATCACTCGTCTTTCGTTCATCATGAGCATTATACATTTACAAAGGAAGAAAAATAAACATTGTGCAATGAATGTTGTAAACATAAACAAGGCTAATTACCATGTTATGAGGCCCATCTCCCGCCTATCCATACATCACCCCGCCCACACAACACCCCCACCTACCCACACACACGCGCACCAAGGGACACATACACACCCCCACCTACCGACACACACGCACACCAAGGGACACATACATATCCCACCAACCGACCCATCCCCCTCCCGCACATCCCCCACCCACACACACACTGCCCTCACCTGATCCCCCAACCAAACCACACTCGCCACCCACAAACATTCCCCCACCAACCCACACATCCCACGCCCATCCACATACACATCCTAACCCACACATCCTCTCCCCACCCACACCTCAAACCACCCATCCCCCAGCCACATCTCCATCGACAACATATTCCCCACCCATGCACACAATCCCCCACCAACCCACACATCCACTCACACATCCCCAAACCATACACACACATCCCCACCAACTGACATGTCCCTACCCCCCCCCCCCCACCACACACACACACATCTCCCTAACCACCCATACATCCCCAATCCACTCACACACACCCCACCACCCACACATTCAACTTCCACCCACCCACACATGCCATAACCTAATCCCCCACCACACAATCCCCCACCCGCACATCACATACACCCCCTACCACGCACTATTCCCAACCCAAGCACCACACACACACATATCCCTCACCAACACATCCCCACTTACACACCACACACATATCCCCCACCCAGATACCAGACAATATTCCCACCCACACCCACACAGATACCCTTACCCATCCACCCCACATACCCCCACTCACACACCACAAACATCCCCCACCCACACACACATACCTCACCCACACAATGTCCCCAACCAACACCTCCCCCCACCCACACACGCATTCCCTACACGTCCACCAACACACACTCACTCACGCATACATCCTCCACTACGCACCCACACACCTCCAACCAAACATCTCTCGATCACAATACCCCTACCCACACACATCCTCCACCCACTCACACATCCCACCCCGACACAGAGAGAGAACGAACGAACGAACGAACGAACAGACTTTATTTTCAAAGGGTAACAAATTGGGCACGCAGGCCCGTCTTACATTCAGCCCTTCCAATCATTAATCTTTCTTTCATCAACAGTGCATAGGAAAAAAACATTGTCACATGAATTTTGTAAACATAAACAATGCATATTACTATGTTATGAGACACATCCACCACCCACCCACACATCCCCCATTCACTCCAACTTCCCCACCCAACCACACACACATACAATATACTCCCCCACCCATCCACCACATCCCTACACCTACACATCTCCCCACCCACACACACCTCTCACCCACTACACATCCCATCCACCCACACCCCAAGCACACATACATTCAATAACCCACACATCCCCCACCTACACACATCTCCCCACCCACTCACATATCCTCTACCCGTCCCATTTCCCACCAACAATCACTCACCCAATATCCTCCTCCACCCACACACCTCCAACCACCCAACCAAACACACATTCCTCAGCCAC
>OY992896.1:84994478-85011978 GCA_963921405.1 Cepaea hortensis
GGCCTGGAGGGACATCATCAGCAGAGTTGATTCAGAACACCAAGGACAGAGATCTATGGAAAGCCATGAACACCTACGTCAGCTGGCAGGGCACTTGATGATGATGAAACAGTCTTCCATCCGCTGTGAACACACTGCCCACAAACTTGTATTCTCCAGCTAGAGTATCTAGTACCGTCCACCATGTTCCGGTGCCTGCTCCGACTAGAAGAGTTAGGATATATGGCGGACCCAGCAGTGCGAGGCTTGGCGGTGGGACTAGACACTTTCCAGCACATTGTGGTGCTACGAGGCAGGCCCTGGGTCGGACACACCTTCGAGATCATGTGACAGCAGTGTGACTAGACTATCCCTTTTCTGGATCGCATTAAACAAGCGGAATAGATGGAGACCTTCAAACACATAAAGGAAAGCACTATAGGCAGAGATGTCTAATATTGAGACGACATAAAGGGAGTTTCAGAAGACAGCAAATAACAGCACTGCTTGGTGTGAGCTAGGTAAAAGCCTATGCTCCAGAGAGCATAAATAGTCAATCCATCTAGTGCCGTCGCCACAGTGAGGGTTGGCTGCAATGTATCTCCAAGAATGTATGTCTGTCGCCCTGATTGTACATTCTGTCAGATTGAGGTGTGTCCATCTCTTGATGTTATCTTCCCAATTGTTTCATTGTCTGCCTCTTGCTCGCTTGCTCTCCAATATGGTTTTTATAAGGCAGCAAGATAAATGGTTTGGCCATGCAAGTAGAATACCAACTAAAGTATACCACAACAAGCAATGATGTACAGACCAGAGGGAAGCAGGGGAAGAGGCCGACCACGTAAACGATGGACGCAGGGAATAACAGAGTCCATAGTAATATCGATATATGAAGCCCATAAGCGGGCACTCTCCAGCTGTTTATACTTCAGCGCGACACCGCAAGGTACAAGGGGAACATGGTGAGATGAGGTGAGATGAGATTATGTCTTTTATCGTGGCCGAAATAGTTCACTTGTCTTTTTTATTTCTCTCATCAATTCTCTTTTCATTCCCAGTTTTTCTAGAACCTCTGTATTTGATTGTTTTAATTTCCATGAAATACGACATATTCTTCTGTATATCCACATCTCCATGGCCTCTATTCGACTCTCTAGTTGCTTGTTCAATATCAAAGCATAAAGAGTAGCAGACGAAGAAGAAGAAGAGTAGCAAGTGGGATGAAGTAGATGAACGACTAAATGTATAAAACTACATAAGTTATAGCTGAGAAAGAGCAGGTTAATTCAACAACTGATTGAACAAAATGAGTTAAGAAAAGTACATGGTTTAGGTTGCGCTGTTTGGAATAGAACGAGTCACAAAGCCGCTGTGGCAGAACCTGGACAACAAACAGGAACAGAAGGCAACTTGTACAGCCAATGACAACATCCCACATTCTTATCTGCAATTGACGTCTGTTCTTAGCGAAGGTTTCCGTTTCCATGGATACCCATGTCAACTGCCGAGACGGAGAGGACAAATTAAGTTTAATGTTTCCAGCAATTTTCTCCTGGAGAGCTGTTATCACCTGGGCACGCGGCCGTAGAGCCACACTTAGAAGAAGAAATAACCCAAACTTGTTTCTTCACGTGACCGCGGATACTTTAGCCTCTTCACCCTATCGGTGGAGCGATCTCGTTCTGGACATTTGTCACTGCGCGCAGAGATTGAGTCCGCTTCGAGCAAAGATGGGGAAGAGGTGGGAAAAAAAACACCCAGTAGCCATTTCCTGCAGGAATTTTCTGGAACTTGAATATGGTTCGTGGTCTGGTAGTCAGAGCTTTTACAGAGCGTGTAGGGAAATATAGGAGGAGAGATCTCCGGGTAATATATGCACGGTCACGTGGTAGATAAAATGTGCGTTGATGACTTCTATATACGAAGAGGCTTCAAATGAATATATTAGAAGTGTGAAAGAAACTGCCAAAACCATGCCATTGTCTTATATCCTGTCAATATTGTTTGTAAAGATATCAAGGGTGTTCAGCAGGTGACATCACGGTTCAGACGAACACAGTGACGTCATACGTACAGTTTAAAGATGTCCGCTACACTTTTGACATGCACCAAAGAGGAGCTGCGTTCTGTTACCCGTATTTTTTTTTTATCAGTGTAGCATGATGTCTTCAGACGTTCGCATCCCCAGTCCATTTACATTTCTCAATACTTAGTAGTTAACCACAGTAAGCCGTCTTGATACCCTAACTAAAAATAGAATCGTAGATTCTAGTTTAGGGGAAGGAAGATGAATGGTGGGGACTCAATTTGATTGGGTAACCCTTGGGCTGGTAACGCTCCTTAATACATAATTAGCCCGCCAATCGAAGCCTTGATTCCATCCCGTAAGAACGTGTTCAAGATGCAGTGGTAAAACTTGCCCAAAAGCATTCTTTAAGATGTGGTCATCTGCACTTCAGAGAATGAGGAAGATGGGGGAGGCCTTCCAATTACCAGGACAACTCCAGGGAAGTCCTGAGCTCTAGCTTCAGCTCCAGCTGAAAAGTCAAACTCCAAAAAGTACCACATGAACAACAGGTTGCAAATGTTCAGCCTGAATCCACTAATTCTGGCCAATACAGTTGGCACTGAAGAAATAGTCTTTGATGAGAAGCCTAAAACAGGGATACTCTCCAATTTTGTAAAAGCTCCAGGCTATATCTTCAAGATAAATTCAAGAAGAAACATTAAGAGGAGAGATTACCTGGTTTTCAGCATGTCACTACTGGCTAAGAGTGGACATTAAAGGTGCACTTGGAGCAGACTATATCACAGCTTATTATTAATATTGGCTGAAAGGCTAATGGAGAAGAAGTATAGAACATAGAGCAAATTCCCAAAATGGATTAGTGATAATTAGGTGTGGTGATTCAGTTACATCAGAACCTGTTGTGGGAGATAGACTGGCAGAGAAGAATGATGGGACATAATAGTTTTTAGATCTTCATCTACTGAAAAGTAAAACTAATCCCAAATTATCAACTTTGCGAACAGTCTACTCACCCTTCGGAAGGACATGTTTGTCACTTGCTTCGGACTAGTCAAAGTAGGGAATAGCCTGAACTGGAAAAACATTATGGGGAAAGCTGAAACCTGAGACATTCCCAACACCTTCATTGGTGCTAAAAGACGGTACACGGATCAGTATAGCAGTGTCTCCCTATGCTTGTGCCCGGCTATAGGTTTATCATGTGTTTTCCTCATTTGACGTTTGGAAAAGTGATAGCATGATTAAAGTGTTGTGGTGTAGGATATCTTGATGAAGTAGAGATGTGAAGGAGGAGGGTTTGTTTTAGATTGATGTTTCTGTGGGGATATTGAGTGATGTGTTTGGGTTTTCATAGATAATGTCACTATATTTTGCATATAAACTTATATTTGAGATGTAAATTGTTGGCAGAATATGAAGCCTGAGTCTTCACTTGACCTCATCAGACATTAATAAAAGATTAGTTGTAAGAGAACAGTTTTTGAGATATATGTCCATGTGGTTGTCTTGTCCAACTGGTGTCAAGCATCTTCATGGTGACTGTTACTCTACTGTTGTGGTTGGTTACAGAGATTGTGAAAGTCTGTGTGGTTTTTGTCAAGTATCTTCCATGATGTATGACTTGTCTAATCTGTTGGTGTGATCATTCCTTTGTGAATGTTTGTCCAACTGTTGTCAAGATCTTCTCATGTTGATGTCTGGTTCAACCAGTGTAGAACACAGTTGTTGTTGTTTATGTTCACTACAATGGTACAATTGTCAATGTGATCATTTGTCCAAGTGTCTTGTGTCACTTGAAATACTTAATGAGATCAAAAATGAGGTTGGCGATCAGAGCACAGTCAGCTGGAAGATGAGAGAACTGCTTTCATTGGTTACTGTGGCTAACTGCCAAGATCTATATATATATATATATATATATATATATATATATATATATATATATATATATATATATATATATATATATATATATATATATATGGCCTAGAAGAGAAATCATCTATAAATAATTCTGTGTAGAACTTAACTTAGGTCTAATTTCTCACAGTGGGGGTACTCGATGAGCCAAAATTCTGAATGCTTTCTCTACAAGGGTTATGCGAGAATAAATATCAATACCTCTAAACAACACTTGCTGTGACTAACCTGTATCTTTTATGGAGAGATATACTTTATAGAACTACACTCATTGGAACTTCTGTAATTCTCTATAAACCCACAAAAAAACCTCACAATCAGTGAAGGGGTGAAACCTATAGAAATTCATGGTAGTATGACGGTCCATTATGTTAATGTATGCCTGTCAGTCCAGCAAGTGTATGAATGGATTAGAGAGTTTCAAAAGGGCGTAATTTCTGTGACAGACTGTTCACAACCGGGTCAGTCTCACAGAGTAGTGACCCCAGAGTGGATTTTCTACAGGAATCCAAGCACTTTATCGGTACTGGAAGACTTGCATTGAACGCAGTGGTGACTACATCGAAAAACATGATACATTTGTTCTTTGCTTTTTCAGGGTATATTCACACGCGCACACACACACACACACACACACACACACACACGCGCGCGCTCGCACGCACGCACGCACACACACACACACACACATATCATTTAGGGATTTCATTTGAAGCCCCCTCGTACAATACAAACATGTCAACACGAAGAGCCGCAGTACTAATGGTACCTGCAGTCTGCTTGTGTCTCCGTCTGGTTTGTGAGCAAATGGTCAACAGTCAAGTCTGGTGGTGTCTATAGCTGGCTTGTGAGCAAATGGTCAACAGTCAAGTCTGGTGGTGTGTATGTCTGGTTTGTGAGCAAATGGTCAACAGTCAAGTCTGGTGGTGTCTATGTCTGGCTTGTGAGCAAATGGTCAACAGTCAAGTCTGGTGGTGTCTATGTCTACCTTGTGAGCACATGGTCGACAGTCAAGTCTGGTGGTGTCTGTCTGGCTTGTGAGCAAATGGTCAACAGTCAAGTCTTGTGGTGTCTATGTCTGGCTTGTGAGCAAATGGTCAACAGTCAAGTCTGGTGCTGTCTATGTCTGGCTTGTGAGCAAATGGTCAACAGTCAAGTCTTGTGGTGTCTGTGTCTGGCTTCTGAGCAAATGGTCAACAGTCAAGTCTGGTGGTGTCTCCGTCTGGCTTGTGAGCAAATGGTCAACAGTCAAGTCTGGTGGTGTCTATGACTGGCTTGTGAGCAAATGGTCAACACTCAAGTCTGGTGGTGTCTCCGTCTGGCTTGTGAGCAAATGGTCAACACTCAAGTCTGGTGGTGTCTCCGTCTGGCTTGTGAGCAAATGGTCAACACTCAAGTCTGGTTGTCTATGTCTGGTTTGTGAGCAAATGGTCAACAGTCAAGTCTGGTGGTGTCTCCGTCTGGCTTGTGAGCAAATGGTCAACAGTCAAGTCTGGTGGTGTCTATGTCTGGTTTGTGAGCAAATGGTCAACAGTCAAGTCTTGTGGTGTCTATGTCTGGCTTCTGAGCAAATGGTCAACAGTCAAATCTGGTGGTGTCTGTGTCTGGTTTGTGAGCAAATGGTCAACAGTCAAGTCTGGTGGTGTCTTGATCTGGCTTGTGAGCAAATGGTCAAAAGTCAAGTCTGGTGGTGTCTATGTCTGGTTTGTGAGCAAGTGGTCAACATTCAAGTCTGGTGGTGTCTATGTCTAGCTGGTGAGCAAATGGTCAACACTCAAGTCTGGTGGTGTCTCCGTCTGGCTTGTGAGCAAATGGTCAACACTCAAGTCTGGTTGTCTATGTCTGGTTTGTGAGCAAATGGTCAACAGTCAAGTCTGGTGGTGTCTCCGTCTGGCTTGTGAGCAAATGGTCAACAGTCAAGTCTGGTGGTGTCTATGTCTGGTTTGTGAGCAAATGGTCAACAGTCAAGTCTTGTGGTGTCTATGTCTGGCTTCTGAGCAAATGGTCAACAGTCAAATCTGGTGGTGTCTGTGTCTGGTTTGTGAGCAAATGGTCAACAGTCAAGTCTGGTGGTGTCTTGATCTGGCTTGTGAGCAAATGGTCAAAAGTCAAGTCTGGTGGTGTCTATGTCTGGTTTGTGAGCAAGTGGTCAACATTCAAGTCTGGTGGTGTCTATGTCTAGCTGGTGAGCAAAAGGTCAACAGTCAAGTCTGGTGGTGCCTCCGTCTGGTTTGTGAGCAAATGGTCAACAGTCAAGTACAGGACCTTTCTTACACCACTTGACGTCAATGGTGCTAGTCCCGTGTTTGTATAGACCAACTGGAATTCGGGGATGGGGGGGGGGGAATATAAATCCGGTGGCATGTATTTCCCAAGACAGTTCCTGGTACTCAGCTATAGGCTCCCTGGACCTAGTAGCCCAGGTCAATTTAGTCTGCCTGGACCTAGTAACCCAGGTCAATTTAGTCTGCCTGGACCTAGGAGCCTAGGTCAATTTAGTCTGCCTGGACCTAGTAACCCAGGTCAATTTAGTCTGCCTGGACCTAGTAACCCAGGTCAATTTAGTCTGCCTGGACCTAGGAGCCTAGGTCAATTTAGTCTGCCTGGATCTGAAAGCCTAGGTCAATTTAATCTGCCTGAATCTAGTAGCCTAGGTCAATTTAGTCTGCCTGGACCTAGTAGTCCAGGTCAATTTAGTCTGCCTGGATCTAGTAGCCCAGGTCAATTTAGTCTGCCTGGACCTAGTAGCCCAGGTCAATTTTTAAAATCCGCCTGGGTGCGAACTCAAACCGATGACCGGGGGCTGAGTGGTCTCGAGGTATGGCGTCCGCTTCGAGTGCTATAGATCCCGGTTCAAGCCCCCGTGAGGACTGGGATTTTTTCACGTGGACTTCCAGTAATAAAATTTCCCCTGGTGTCTGGGTAGTGAAATCGGATGCCCGTGTGTATTGTTGCGCGCGTAAAAATCCCTTGGCATTTGGAAATCGAAAAAGAGTAGCCTAAAGGCTCTGCCCGGGCAAAATTTCGAGTATTGAGCTGAGTTTCTCCAGACTCAGGTTTGAGTTAGGAGGAGAACGGAGCACTAATGGGTTCAACCCGTGTGCCATGATGTTGATCCAACGACTAAACTAAACTAAACGAAACGAAACTAAATTAAACTAAACCGATGACCATCGGGACTGAACTCAAGCGAGCTATCCACTGCACTGTCGCAGCTACCGTACACATTACATGGACGATATAGTGAATGTCACGCCAGCTGCCTTGACCTCTCACAATATTTTCTGGTACCCATTTGGGCTCGGTCTTCATGATAGCCCAGTTTAATTTATTGTAATGCCAGTGCTTTATTGTGATTTGAACACAAAACTACCGTGTCAGTTGGCAATCGTACTAGCCACTACACAGCCGCGATATAAACGTATTTCTTTGACCTGTCCCTTGCAGAGCCCCTCCCCCATCACATGCATTGTCCTGTCCCTTGCAGAGCCTCTCCCCCCATCACATTTGTTGGCCTGTCACTTGCAAAGCTCCTCCTAAATCACATTCATTGGCCTGTCCTGTTGCAGAGCCCCTCCCAAATCACATTCATTAGCCTGTCTGTTGCAGAGCTCCTCCCCGATCACACTCTACGAGCCACGTGTTAGAGAGCCCCTAAGGAAAGCAATCAATGGTAACACTGAAACCTGCATGCATGCTGTAAGAGACGCCTACTGATGGTTGGTGTCATGCTGTCTGCCTCTTCCCCTAGAACATGTTTGCTGCAAATCATAAATAGGTCTGTCCAACCAATCATAACATGGTCTAACCAAGTAATCATGTATACGTCTATCCAACCAATCATGTATAGGTCTATCCAACCAATCATGAACAGGTCTATCAAACCAATCATGATCTTTATCTATCCAACAAATCATGAACAAGTCTTTACAACAAATCATGAACAAATCTTTACAACCAATCATGACCAGTTCTATCCTACCAATCATGACCAGGTCTATCCAACCAATCATGTATAGGTCTATCCAACCAATCATGAACGGGTCTATCCAACCATTCATGAACAGGTCTATCCAACCAATCATAAACAGGTCTATCCAACCAATCATGTATAGGTCTATCCAACCAATCATGAACAGGTCTATCCAACCAATCATGAACAGGTCTATCCAACCAATCATGAACAGGTCTATCCAACCAATCATGAACAGCTCTATCCAACCAATCATGAACAGATCTATCCAACCAATCATGTACACGTCTATCCAACCAATCATGAACTGGTCTATCCAACCAATCATGAATAGATCTATCCAACCAATCATGAACAGTTCTATCCAACTAACCATGTATAGGTCTATCCAACCAATCATGACCAGTTCTATCCAACCAATCATGAACAGATTTATCCAAACAATCATGACCAGTTCTATCCAACTAACCATGTATAGGTCTATCCAACCAATCATGACCAGTTCTATCCAACCAATCATGAACAGATTTATCCAACCAATCATGAACAGGTCTATCCAACCAATTATGAACAGGTCTACCCATCCAATCATGAAAAGATCTATCCAACCAATCATGAACAGATATATCCAACCAATCCTTACAGATCTATCCAACCAATCCTTACAGGTCTATCCAACCAATTATGAACAGATCTATCCAACCAATCATGTGCAGGCCTATCCAACCAATCCTTACAGGTCTATACAATAAATCATGAAAAGATCTATTCAACCAATCCTTACAGGCCTATCCAACCAATCCTTACAGGTCTATCCAACCAATCATGTATAGGCCTATCCAACCAATCCTTACAGATCTATCCAACCAATCCTACAGGTCTATCCTACCAATCCTTACAGGTCTATTCAACCAATCATGTATAGGTATATCCAACCAATCATGACCAGGTATATCCAACCAATTATGTTTATGTCTATCCAACAAATCCTTACAGGTCTATCTAACCAATCCTTACAGGTCTATCCAACCAATCATGTATAGGTCTATCCAACCAATCCTTACAGATCTATCCAACCAATTATGTATAGGTCTATCCAACCAATCATGACCATGTCTATCCAACCAATCATGTATAGGTCTATCCAGCCAATACTTACAGGTCTATCCAACCAATCATGTATAGGTCTATATAACCAATCATTACAGGTCTATCTAACCAATCCTTACAGGTCTGTCCAACCAATCATGTATAGGTCTATCCAACCAATCATGACCATGTCTATCCAACCAATCATGTATAGGTCTATCCAACCAATACTTACAGGTCTATCCAACCAATCATGTATAGGTCTATCCAACCAATGACAAACAGGTCTATCCAACCAATCATGTATAGGTCTATCCAACCATTCATGGCCAGGTCTATTCAACCAATCATGTATAGGTCTATCCAACCAATCATGTATAGGTCTATCCAACCAATCATGTATAGATCTATTCAACCAATCATAAACAGGTCTATCCAACCAATCATAAACAGGTCTATCCAACCAATCATGTATGGGTCTATCCAACCAATCATGTATAGGTCTATCCAACAAATCATGTATAGGTCTATCCAACCAATCATGTACAGGTCTATCCAACCAATCATATATAGGTCTATTCAACCAATCATGTATAGGTCTATCCAACCAATCATAAACAGGTCTATCCAACCAATCATAAACAGGTCTATCCAACCAATCATAAACAGGTCTATCCAACCAATCATGACCAGGTCTATCCCACCAATCATGTATAGGTCATCCAACCAATCCTTACAAGTCTATCCAACCAATCATGTATAGGTCTATCCAACCATTCCTTACAGGTATACCAACCAATCATGTCTAGGTCTATCCAACCAATCCTTACAGGTATATCCAACCATTCCTTACAGGTCTATTCAACCAATCATGTATAGGTCTATCCAACCAATCACGTATAGGTCTATCCGACCTATCATGTACAGGTATCCATCCAATCATGTATAGATCTATCCAACCAATCCTTACAGGTATACCAACCAATCATTTATAGGTCTATCCAACCAATCCTTACAGGTCTATCCAACCAATCCTTACAGGTCTATCCAACCAATCATGTATAGGTCTATCCTACCTATCATGTATAGGTCTATCCAACCAATCCTTACAGGTCTATCCAACCAATCATTATAGGTCTATGCAACCAATCTTTACAGGTCTATCCAACCAATCATGTATAGGTCTATCCGACCTATCATGTATAGGTCTATCCAACCAATCTTTACAGGTCTATCCAACCAATCATGTATAGGTCTATCCAACCAATCTTTACAGGTCTATCCAACCAATCATGTATATGTCTATCCAACCAAACATGAACAGGTCTATCCAACCAATCATGTATAGGTCTGTCCAACCAATCCTTACAGGTCTATCCAACCAATCCTTACAGGTCTATTCAACCAATCCTTATAGGTCTATCCAACCAATCATGTATAGGTATATCCAACCAATCCTTACAGGTCTATCCAACCAATCATGTATAGGTCTATCGAACCAATCCTTACAGGTCTATTCAACCAATCCTTACAGGTCTATTCAATCAATTCTGTGCAGGTCTTTCCATTCAATCATGAACAGGTCTATCCAACCTCTTTCCATTCAATCATGAACAGGTCTATCCAACCAATCATGTACAAGTCTATTCATTCAATCATGAAAAGGTCCACGACACCAACCATGCAGAGGTCTTTTAAGAACTTGAGGTGAGTTGGTTTAGGAACTAGGCCCCATTGGGGGGTGTAAGCCAGACGAAGAGTACTGAAATGTCTCTCTAGCATAAACCAAATGCCATGTCTTCCATTGCCTTATGTATCCTGAATCCATCTACGTTGTAGTGCTTATCTTCGCTGCTTGCCCGATATACTACCCTCCACAGTTGTCTCTTCGAGACGTGCATGACTCTCTACATGTCCAGAATATTTCATTGTCCTCAGTTGTTTTTGTGTTAACAAATTCAGTGCGAAACAAACAGCAGGTTTGGACAAAACAAAAATGGATGGCGGAGAATGGAAAGTAGGCTTGTGTCACAGTTATGACTTAAAAGTTGTTAATATGAAAACATATATTATATTATATCAAAGTAAAGGGGATTGCATAGGGAAAACTACTGTCAGATACGTTAAGTCGCTTAAAACGATTAATCATCCCGCGGTACTTGTTCATTTAACAACCTGTCAGATACGTTAAGTCGCTTAATTAAAACGATTAATCATCCCGCGGTACTTGTTCATTTAACAACCAACCTGCTTCAATTTGTTCTCTTGTTCGTCTAGTGACCTTCTAATTTTCCTCTGTCACACGTCTTCAAGAGTGTGTTCTCCGTTTCGCCACATGACTTTCTAATTCCCTTCTGTCACACATCTTCAAGATTTTGTTCAGCGTTTCGTCAAGCAATCTTCTAATTCCCATCTGTCACAAATACTCAGGAATGCACATGTTCTTTTCGCATGATTTGTGAAATATCCTAGTTTCACGCCAGTTCTTTTCCGCAGAAATCACGCACGCTTTTTCTCTTATTATTCCATTTGTCCCAATCAACGCAGCGGTTAATTGCTTCTTTATTTGCTGTGCAGTGTTTGTTTTGTTTATGTTTCATATAACTTTTGTTTTGACGTTTCCAATGATCGTTAGCGGTGAATCTAGATAGTTACAGCTACGCTGTTTGTTATTTCTGTCCGTTAATAAATATTAACAATGTACTCACGATGTGTTGTGTAGTTTGAGAAATGCAATCACGGGCTCATAACTTGATTATGGAAAATTCCAACAACGCCTTCGTGAGGTCGAGGACGGATGCAGATCGCGGTGTGCCACACGCAGCTCTGGGGATAGAGTATCCACAAAGATAAGTGTACAACTCTGCAGCTGAGAAGAGCAGGGCACCCATTTGTCAAGACAACTGGAAATGGCCGTTGAAGGCAGAAGTTTAACAACAACAACAAATTCAGTGTGGATATGGAATTTGAGGGGAAACCATCAATGTATCTCCCGAAGATTTCATGGCATTCTACAGATCAGAGTCAGAGAAGGACGTTAATGACTGCCTTACGGCATCTTCGTCCATCGCGGGTTGTAACGAGCCACAGGTGACACCAGACAGTCATCAAGCTACTGAGGGCAACACCACAACCAACACATTTAAAGTCATTCATTCATTATGTGCCATGTCGATAAGCGTGGGCGATCATGACTCGCCATCTCACTCGATCACCAGAGTCGTGGATCAGCTTAGTGTTCTTGTCTCAGCCATACCATGCGGCCAAGCCATCCACGTATTTACTTCTCTGCCTTCCGTTTGTTCGCTTCCCCCTCGATATTGCCAGTTGTCACCAAGTTCTCCAATTTATTTCTTCTCAAAACGAGACCAAAAAATGTTGACTGTCTACGTCTAATTTCTCTAATCGTACAATTTTCATTTGTTTCTTGTAGGACTTGGTCATTGGTTTTTCTGTCTGTCCGTGGTATTCTTTGCATTTTTCTCAGAATCCACATTTCCACAGCTATTAGATATTTTTCAGCGTGTCTGTTCATTGTCCACGCTTCACATCCATACAAAAGTATAGGTACCTTGTAGCACCTCAACACTCTGTTTCTTGTTTCCATTGACATCTTTTTATTGGTCAGCATGATGTTTATCACTTTATCCAAATAACACTTTCGCAAAATCAACACATGCGAGACAATTTTCCTGAGGAGAGCTGCCAACTTAACAATTCGAGACCGAGTAAGAAATGCTACTATCAGACAGACTGTGGGATCAACACCTTGTGCCACATTTATTGAAAGACGGAAGATCAAGTGGTTTGGCCATGTCGTTAGAATACAACACCAACAACTACCATCATTGGCCCCACATCAAAGATCACCTGCGACGAGATCAAGAGGACGTCCAAGAAGAACATGGATTGTCGACATCAAAGACATTGTACAACCACACGGAATGACACTATCCAGTGCCGCCCATCGGGCGCTGGAACGGAAATTATTCCTCCCCGCGTCGCTTGACGGCAGAAGTGGAAGATGATAATGATGATGATAATGATGATGATAATGATGATGATGATGATGATGATGATGATGATGATGATGATGGTGATGATGATGATGATGATGATGGTGGTGGTGGTGGTGGTGGTGGTGGTGGTGGTGGTGGTGGTGGTGGTGGTGGTGGTGGTGGTGGTGGTGGTGGTGGTGATGATGATGATGATGATGATGATGATGATGATGATGATGATGATGATGATGATGATGATGATGATGATATTCATCTTGCTAAAGACTACTATTCTTGTTCTAATCTCTTCAAGGTATCTCCCATCAGATGTTATTAGTTCCGAGATAATTGTACCCATTCACTTGGTTAAGAATATTTCCATTTACCTGTATATTATATTGTGCTATTTCCTTCTTCCTAGTGATGACCATAATCTGTGTCTTCTTACACATTAATTCTAACCCTAGTAAGGAACGGGGAATTACACGCCCTGTTGTTAGGTCGTGCCCCGCCCCTGATCTTGATGTTAATACTTGTTTTTCAAATTATTAAAAATGCGAGTATTATTTACCCCACTTATTCTGCAACTTACCTCTATGTCTCGCCTGTCATCGTCTGTTTTTACTGACTTTATTCATTATTCACAAAATAAACTTCATAACGTATTTCAAATGCAACGAGTCAACATTAAGAATGTTGGCTAAATTCTAGTAAAAATATTAACTTATCTTTATTCAGAAGTATAAACATTGTACAGTTTACGTTACCTGAATTGCTAAATGTCAAGCATAGGAGTTTGTTTACGTCTGTAATCAAACCTTGAAGAAATTAGAACAAGAATCGCCATTGCGAAGGTAGCCTTTTGCAAGATGAAAAACATACTGACCAATAAAATGATATCAACTGAAACGAGAAAAAGAGTGTTGAGGTGCTACATAGAACCTATGCTTTTGTATGGATGTGAAGCGTGGACAATGAGCAGCCAGGCTGAAAAACAGCTGATAGCTGTGGAAATGTGGTTTCTGAGGAAAATGCAAAGAAAACCATGGACGGACAGAAAAACTAATGAGCAAGTCCTTCAAGAAACAAATGAAGATCGTAAACTGATTAGAGACATTAGACGCAGACAGTCAAAATTTTGTGGACATGTTATGAGAAGAAATGAAATGGAGAACTTGGTGACAACTGGCAAGATCGAAGGGAACAGACCAAGGGGACGACCGAGAAGTAAATACCTGGATTGTTTGGCCACATGGCATGGTCGAGACAGAAACACGGAGCTGATCCACGACTCTGGTGATCGAGTGAGATGGCAGAACATGACCGCCCCCGCTTACCGGCATGGCACATGATGGATGGATGGATGGATGGATGGGTGGATGGATGGGTGGAATCAAAGTTAACATAGTGGAATACTCGCAGAATGCATGTGTGTGTGTGTGCAGGTCAGCTTGGCAGAATGGATAAGATCGCTGGTTCTTAAACTTCCGGTATGCTGATGTCGAGGTAGCGTGTTCAACTCCTGCACCAGTCAGTTGGGCACTAAAATGTTGACTTCTCGTCCTTGAATGTGGGATGTAAATTACAAGTACCAGAGTAGTCGGTGTGGGTTCGTCTGGTGGCGAGGGACACTGGTAATATAGAAAACTATTCCACTCGCAAACGTTAAACAGAAAGATGTGTGTGAGTGTGCATGTGTGTGTGGGGGTGTGTGTGTGAGCGAGTGAGCGAGTGAGAGAGAGAGCGAATGTACGTGTTTGTATATTAGCCTGTCAAGTTAGCGTATTGTTCAAGAATGGTTGGTTGGTTGGCTAGTTGGTTGGTTGGTTGGCTACTTGGGTAGTTGGTTGGCTAATTGGTTGGCTGGTTGGTTGGTTGGCTGGCTGGTTGGTTGGCTGGTTGATTGGCTGGTTGGTTGGCTGGTTGGTTGGCTGATTGGTTGGCTGGGTGGTTGGCTGATTGGTTGGTTGGCTGGTTGGTTGGCTGGTTGGTTGGCTGGTTGGTTGGCTGGCTGGTTGGTTGGCTAGTTGGTGGGCTGGTTGGTCGGCTGGTTGGTCGGCTGGTTGGTTTGTTGGCTGGTTGGCTGGTTGGTTGGCTAGTTGGTTGGTTGGCTGTTTGGTAGGCTGGTTTGTTGGCTGGTTGGTTGGTTGGCTGGTTGGTTGGCTAGTTGGCTGGTTGGTTGGCTGGTTGGTAGGCTGGTTGGCTGGTTGGTTGGTAGGCTCGTTGGCTGGTTGGTTGGTTGGCTGGTTGGTAGGCTGGTTGGTTGGTTGGTTGACAGGCTGGTTGGCTGGTTAGTTGGTTGGTTGGCTGCTTGGTTGGTTGGCTGGTTGGTTGGCTGGTTGGCTGGTTAGTTGGCTGGGTGGTTGGCTGGTTGGTTGGCTGGTTGGCTGGTTGGCTGGTTGGCTTGTTGGTTGGCTAGTTGGATTGTTGGTTGGCTGGCTGGTAGGCTGGTTGGTTGGCTGGTTGGTTGGTAGGCTGGTTATTTGGCTGGTTGGTTGGCTGGTTGGCTGATTGGTTGGTTGGCTGGTTGGCTGATTGGTTGGTTGGCTGGTTGGTTGGTTGGTTGGCTGGTTGATTGGTAGGCTGGTTGGTTTGTTGGTTGGTTGGCTGGTTGGTTGGTTGGTTGGCTGGTTGGTTGGCTGGTTGGTAGGCTGGTTGGCTGGTTGGTTGGCTGGTTGATTGGTTGGCTGGTTGATTGGTGGTTGGTTGGCTGGTTGGTTGGTTGGTTGACTGGTTGGTTGGTTGGTTGGTTGGCTGGTTGGTAGGCTGGTTGGTTGGCTGGTTGGCTGGTTGGCTGGTTGGCTTGTTGGTTGGCTAGTTGGATTGTTGGTTGGCTGGCTGGTAGGCTGGTTGGTTGGCTGGTTGGTTGGTAGGCTGGTTATTTGGCTGGTTGGTTGGCTGGTTGGCTGATTGGTTGGTTGGCTGGTTGGCTGATTGGTTGGTTGGCTGGTTGGTTGGTTGGTTGGCTGGTTGATTGGTAGGCTGGTTGGTTTGTTGGTTGGTTGGCTGGTTGGTTGGTTGGTTGGCTGGTTGGTTGGCTGGTTGGTAGGCTGGTTGGTTGGTTGGTTGGCTGGTTGATTGGTTGGCTGGTTGATTGGTTGGTTGGTTGGCTGGTTGGTTGGTTGGTTGGCTGGTTGGTTGGTTGGTTGGTTGGCTGGTTGGTAGGCTGGTTGGTTGGTTGACTGGTTGGTTGGCTAGCTGGTTGGTTGGTTGGTTGGTTGGCTGGTTGGTTGGTTGCCTGGTTGGTTGGCTGGTTAGTTGGCTGGTTAGTTGGCTGGTTGGTTGGTTGGCTGGTTAGTTGGCTGGTTAGTTGGCTGGTTGGTTGGCTGGTTGGTTGGGTTGTTAGTTGACTGATTGGCTGGTAAGCGGGTAAGCTGGTTGGCTGATTGATTGGTTGGCTGGTTGGTTTGTTGGCTGGTTGGTATACTGGTTGGCTGATTGTTTGGCTTATTGGCTGGTTGTTTGGCTGGTTGGTCGGTTGGTTGGTCGATTGGTTGGTCGGTTGGTTGGTCGGTTGGTCAGTCAGTGGGTCGGTTGGTCGGTTAGTGGGTCGGTTGGTCGGTCGGTCGGTCGGTCGGTTGGTTGGTTGGTTGGTTGGTTGATTGGTTGGTGGGTCGGTTGGTCGCTCTGTCGGTTGGTTGTTTGGTAGGTTGGTCGGTCGGGCGGTCGGTTGGTCGGTCGGTCGGTTGGTCGCTCAGTCGGTTGGTTGTTTGGTCGGTCGGTCGGTCGGTCGGTTGGTTGGTTGATTGATTAATTGGTTTGTGGGTAAGTTGGTTAATTGCGTGTTCTTTGTATTACGTTGCAGTCAACTACATCATGTATTAGCTGTTTGTCATTTACTGGGAAATTATCACGTTCAGTAGTTTGCTACTGATTTCTAAGAGACCGACGCTTGGTGTCCTAGAAAACAACGCAAACCAGGTTGCTCCAAATTTTCCGCATTTGATTTGGAACTCTTAGAAGCTGTATTTAAGAAGTTACGTATAGAATAGCCTAAACAGAATCAGCATTTCACTAGATGAATATTCTCTACAAAATATAGTTGTCAATCGAGATTATTTCTCCTTCTTCTTTCGTTCGCCTGAAATATGTTTATAACTGCAATCGAGGTTATGAAAAGAGATGTGTATGGTAGTGAATCATGACAATTAGCAGACATGTGATGAATTATATGGAAGTTGTGGGATGTGTTGTATAGAAGAATGATGAGAAGACTTTGAACGAATAGAGAGAGCAAGGAAATCATCTTGAAAGTAGTTAACTCACAACGAGAACTGGTTATTCTCTACAGAAGCAGACTATGCACATTCTTTGGGCGTCATGAGAAGGGGAAAACTGTAGTAAGCCATCACAACAGGAAAGTTGTAGGGGAGGACCAAGAGAGGGGATGCGGGACAGTTTGACATCAAAGCATGGAGGAATAGCAGTAACAGTAATGACTAGAAATATACAAGACAGAAGGCTGTGGACAGACATGATCACCAACGCCACACGGCGTGGACTATAAGAAGA
>OY992896.1:85016978-85054478 GCA_963921405.1 Cepaea hortensis
TAGAGAGAAAGAGAAATAAGTAGAAACAGAGAGAAAGCATGAGAGACAAACAGGGCAAGAGAACGAAAGAAAGAGAGAAACAGAAAAAATAGAAAGAAAGAGAGAATGAAAAAAGAGAGACAGAGGGAGAGAGACCGGATGGGACAGAGAGAGAGAGAGAGAGAGAGAGAGAGAGAGAGAGAGAGAAGAGAGAGAGAGACAGAACGAAAGAGGGAGAACAGAAAGAGAAACAGGAAGAACGAGAGAAAGAGAGAGAGCACGAGAGAGAGCACGGGTGAGGACACATATGTGTATTTACCAGAATCACACATACTTTCACACGATTTAAGAATCCCTCAGTATATTTGTACACCCATATCTGTAGCCACCCATCGGCACCCAGTGTGTGATGTTGTCAGAGTCCCGTCGGTCGCTTTTACTTGGCAACACATTCAATGTATATCCCATGTACCCACAGAACACCGACTCCCTAGCTCCGGACAAGACTAACGGATTTCTCCGAAAAAAAGAAGAAAAAAAACTGGACTCGAGAACCAGTGACTTAGTCCTACAACAAATCCTCCACCTTCTGAGCGCGTATAACCAAAAAGGCCTTTGCCCGGAAACGCCAGGACTAAGTAATAAAGTCAGACCAAAACCACAAGGACAAGAGATGTTGAAACAGAAACGAATAAGATAGGGTGGAGATGGACGGGGCAGCGTGGAATAGTAAAAGACTGAAGGGTCTGGAGTGAGTTGCTTGAAGATCTATGCCCCAACGGGGGAATAAAAGAAGTAAGAATAAGAAGAAGAATTAGGAATCGACAGAGTTTCTGAGGTATGTCATCAAGAGTCAAACATGTTTTTGAGGTATATAATTATTAGTCAAAGATGTTTTGAGGTATGTCATTGGGAGTCAAATAGTTTTTGATGCATGTCATTAGGAGTGAAAGATGTTTTGGGAGGTAAGGAATTTGAGATAAAACAGGATTTGAGATATGACATTAGGGATGAAAGAGGTTTTGTGGTAAGGCATAAGTGGTGGATGTGGCTTGGCTGTGGAAGTGGTGGATGTGGCTTGGCTGTGGAAGTGGTGGATGTGGCTTGGCTGTGTGTCGGCCGCTTCTAGATGAACAAGTATCGGTCCTGGGAGGATCTCACTTGCATGGATGGTTAAACAACCTCAGCGCCAATCAATAAAACTAATTTGAGAACCAGTCTTCCGTGGAATTCACAAACCAACAAGCTAATCAATCAGCAAATCAAGCAATCAATCAATCAACTATCCAATCAACCAACATGTTAATCAGATAACACATCAGCCAACCAGTCAATTATCCAATCAATGAAAGAAGCAATCAATCAAGAAACTAGTCAATTATCCAATCAACCAACAAATCAATTAATCAACCAGCAAACAAACCAACTATCCGATCAACCACCAAATCAATAAATCAACCAGCCAACCAACCAACTATCCGACGAATCAACAAATTAATCAACCAGCCAACTAGCCAATTAACCAACTATCCAATCAATAAACAAATCAATAAATTAACCAAGCAGCTAATCAACCAACAAATCAACCAATCAATCAATCAACTAACCAATGAATTAACAAATCAATAAATCAATCAATTAACCAACCAACTAATCAGTCAATTAGCCTACCAACTAATCAACTAGCAAACCAAGAAACACGCGAACCAACCATCTAACCAAACAATTAACCATCCAATCAACAAATTAACCAACGAACCAAGGTTAATGCAGGATCACTGCACTCCGGATAAACCTATATTTCCTCTCTCTCTCTCTCTCTCTTTCTCTCTCTCTCTCACAACAACAGTCTATGTGGAACTGTGTTTATTGATTTCAAGAAAGCATTTGATATGATAGACCATGTTATTTTAATTTAAAAACTCGAGACAATGAAAATTGGCCTTAATGTAGTCACTCTAATATCATCTTTTCTGTCAAACAGAAAGCAAGTAGTATCACACAATAAATCTCTGTCTCAAACCACTACCTTCAATATTGGAGTACCGCAAGGCTCTATTCTTGACCCTCTATTATTTGCCATATATATTAACGATCTACCTTTGCATCTTTCGTCGTCCTGCGATCTATTTGCAGATGACTGTACGGTGTACACAAACGCTGAAAACTGTATTTTACTGGAGTCGTCTTTACAACAAGAATTAAATAATGTAGTTAAGTGGAGCTATTCAAACCGTATGCAAATTAACATCACTAAAACAAAAGCAATGTTATTAACAACCAGACAAAGACTTCAAACTCTAAGCCCACACACATCACTTCAACTTCACATCGATAACATGCCAGTAGAAAGTGTAATTGAGCATAAAACATTAGGCATAATCATTGATAGAAATCTAACCTTTAATTCCCATGTTCAAGCGCTCATTAACCAAACAGCGAAAAAAGTCTATCAACTCGCCAAGATTAAAAACTTCCTTAATGAGGACACAAGGAAACTATTCTATACTTCTCATATACAGACACACTTTGACTACTGCTCTACAATCTGGGACGGTTGTTCTAATTCAAACACCAAGCGACTTTACTCACTACAGAAACGGGCCATGAGTCTAATTTATAGCAAACATTTATCTGACAATCCTAGCCTGTATAAACGCCTTCAGTTACTACCACTCCGCAAACGCCTGCTTTTCAATAAAGCTAAACTAATTCACAAAATCCTGCATCGGAATGCCCCAAATTACCTTTGGCCTTTGTTTAAATATAATGCTAGACACAGTAAACGTTTAAATATACTACACATTCCGAAGCCTGGGATTGACTTATACAAAACAAGCTTAACGTACTCTGCATCTCAGCTGTGGAACAATCTTCCACAAGAAATCAAAGACATCACCAATCCCTATTCATATAATCGCAAATTATTCGAACACTATCTCAATACGGATTACCTTCCCCCTTAATAATTGAGATAATAATAATAATAACAAAACCCTAGTATAACAGCCAATCACCTTTTTGTAGGCCAGTATATTCCACATGGCTAATAACAAGTGTCAGACCATTATCTAATATTACTGTGTCGTGTAGTTTTGATGTTTGCATTTTGCCCATGCCTTTGTAATGCATATCTTTTATATTGTTACTGTTCTTTGTTAGCCTTGAATGATGTGTGAATGAAATAATGTATGAAAGAGAGTGATAGAAGGGCAGAATGTTAGACGGGCCTGCGTGCCCAATTCTTAACCCTTTGAAAATAAAGTTTGTTCGTTCGTTCGTTCGTTCGTTCTCTCTCTCTCTCTCTCTCTCTCTCTCTCTCTCTCTCTCTCTCTCTCTCTCTCTCTCTCTCTCTCCTCTCTCTCTCTCCTCTCTCTCTCTCTCTCTCTCTCTCTCTCTCTCTCTCTCTCTCTCTCTCTCTCTCTCTCTCTCTCTCTCTCTCTCTCTCTCTCAACAGATGTCACAGTGTAGATTTTCTTTCCAATAACAAGCTGGTTTGAAACATATGAGATTCGTCCAATGTGTGGTGATACAGTAATCAGACCAGACAGCTTCAACACCTAACATTGAGTCACAAAATGGTCAAAAATACACCAACGAGAAACGTAACTGGTTCTGCATCTCTTAAACCGTATCCTAGTGTAAGTCAAATCCTCCATATTTCACACCCACAACCGCTGTATCTCTGATATGATTGCTTTCAGCCCTCACATTTATACAAATGCTTCTTTGACTACATCGGCCAGGATTAGTGGGCGCCCACGGATTCATCCGCAACCACTACAACCTGGAGAAAGACGTCGCCATATCTCCACAGGTCGTCTGCTAAGCTGTGTGCACCAATCATTGAATTTCATGGCAGGTTAACGCTGCAACGTACCGACACAATGTCGCATGTCGAGTACCTATCAATGGCGCGCTAATCCGAGTGTTGGCGAACAGGCAAATGACTCGTTCCCTCTCGGCAGATTAAGCACAATTCAGTCCTGGTTAGAGGCAAGTGATAGTCTGGGTACAAGAGTGTTAGACCAGTTGTATTTTATGGTATCGTTGTCAATATCACGGCCAGGAATTTATACATGAATCATCATTAGCCTGTGCCATGATGATCAGCGTGAGCTGTGTTATACATGAATCATCATTAGCCTGTGCCATGATGATCAGCGTGAGCTGTGTTATACATGAATCATCATTAGCCTGTGCCATGATGATCAGCGTGAGCTGTGTTAGTCCGCCATCTCATACCATCATTCATTCATCCATCATGTGTCATGCCGATATGCGGTGGGCGGTCATGATTCACCATCTCACACAATCACCAGACTCTTAGATCAACTCTGTGTTCTTGGCTCGAGAATGTCACGTGCTCAAGCCATCCAGGTATTTACCTCTCTGCCTTCTCCTTACTCTTGTCCCCTCAATCTTGCCAGTTGTCACCAAGTTCTCTAGTTGATTTCGTCTCATTACATGGCAAGAAAATCGTGACTATCTACTTCTAATTTCTCTAATCAGTTTACGAGTTACATGTGTTTATGGTAGGACTTGCTCATTATGTTTTCTCTGTCCATGGTATTCTTTGCATTTTCCACGGAAACCACATTTCCACTGCAATTAGATTTTTATCAGATTGTCTGCTTATTGTCCAATTTTCACGCCCATATAATTGTCTAAGTTCTATGTAGCTTCAACACTCTTTTTCTCACTGTAATTAACATCTTTTAACAGGTAAGTATGTTTCCCATTTTGCAAACGGATGTGCTATGGCAATTCTTGTTCTAATCTCTACAAGGCACCTTGCATCAGATGTTATGTCTGCTGCGAGATAGTTGCACAAATTCACTTATTATAAGAATATTCCCATTTACTTCGATGTTGCATAGACGTATTTCTTTCTTCTTGGACACGATCAAATTCTCTATTTTATTACAATTTAACTCGCTGAGTACAGTAACCGCAACTACTAAATCCTACAGCGCCTGTTCATTGTCTGCAATCAATACTGTATCATCAACAAATCAGATGTTATTGATGTCCTCCAATGGCGAGTCCTCTCATGTCCTCCAAATGAACACACATCAACATCATCATCAAGTATATGTGTCCTAACTGGTCGTGAAGCTTCTTGATCATTCTATTCCATGGACGAAGCCAGGGCTGAGATGGCACCGTGTCCTCCACGGGCTCAGAAGGTACCTGTTCGATCCCAGCATAGGACTGGGACTTTTTGCCAGAACCATTGGTATCTAACGATACCACACACCCCTGATATATTGGATAGTAAGAGTGCATATCAAGCTTTCTCAGATAAGGGCGAAAACCCGAGAGATCCCGATGCAGGTTACAAGTGTCACGGCAGTTTGAAATCACGAAAATTAAGACCGCAGCCCTGTCAGAACTGTTAGGAAAGGGAAACCTACTAACGGGTAGACAGAGACTGTTACCTGGGGTAGAATGTGTCTAGAGACAGCCTACCTGACTGGTGAAATGTGTCTAGTGGCAGCACATCTGACTGGTGAAATGTGTCTAGTGGCAGCACATCTTACTGGTGAAATGTGTCTAGTGGCAACACACCTGACTGGTGGAATGTGTCTAGTGGCAGCACACCTGACTGGTGGAATGTGTCTAGTGGCAGCACACCTGACTGGTGGAATGTGTCTAGTGGCAGCACACCTGGCTGGTGGAATGTGTCTAGTGGCAGCACACCTGGCTGGTGGAATGTGTCTAGTGGCAGCACACCTGACTGGTGGAATGTGTCTAGTGGCAGCACACCTGACTGGTGGAATGTGTCTAGTGGCAGCACACCTGACTGGTGGAATGTGTTTAGTGGCAGCACACCTGACTGGTGGAATGTGTTTAGTGGCAGCACACCTGACTGGTGGAATGTGTCTAGTGGCAGCACACCTGACTGGTGGAATGTGTCTAGTGGCAGCACACCTGACTGGTGGAATGTGTCTAGTGGCAGCACACCTGGCTGGTGAAATGTGTCTAGTGGCAGCACACCTGACTGGTGGAATGTGTCTAGTGGCAGCACACCTGACTGGTGGAATGTGTCTAGTGGCAGCACACCTGGCTGGTGAAATGTGTCTAGTGGCAACACACCTGACTGGTGGAATGTGTCTAGTGGCAGCACACCTGACTGGTGGAATGTGTCTAGTGGCAGCACACCTGACTGGTGGAATGTGTCTAGTGGCAGCACACCTGGCTGGTGGAATGTGTCTAGTGGCAGCACACCTGGCTGGTGGAATGTGTCTAGTGGCAGCACACCTGGCTGGTGAAATGTGTCTAGTGGCAGCACACCTGACTGGTGGAATGTGTCTAGTGGCAGCACACCTGACTGGTGGAATGTGTCTAGTGGCAGCACACCTGACTGGTGGAATGCGTCTAGTGGCAGCACACCTGACTGGTAGAATGCGTCTAGTGGCAGCACACCTGACTGGTGAAATATGTCTAGTGGCAGCACACCTGACTGGTGAAATATGTCTAGTGGCAGCACACCTGACTGGTGAAATATGTCTAATGGCAGTACACCTGGCTGGAATATGTAAGTGTGTGTGTGTGTGTGTGTGTGTGTGTGTGTGTGTGTGTGTGTGTGTGTGTGTGTGTGTGTCAGAAGACAGTAAGTCCCACAGCAGATATGGCTGATAGAGCATGATTGCACTGCCTTCATATCCTCCCCAGCATCTGTCTGTCTGTCGTCCTGTCCTTCTGTCTGTCTGTCTTCCTGTCTTTGTTCCTGTCTGTCTGTCTTCATGTCTGTCTGTCTTCATGTTTGTCTTCATGTCTGTCTTCATGTCTGTCTGTCTGTCTGTCTGTCTGTCTGTCTGTCTATATGTCTGTCTGTCTATATGTCTGTTTGTCAGTTTGTCTGTCTGCAATATAGACAGCCCATAATGCCAAAAAAAAGTGTACATATCCTTTATGATGTTTACAGATTTTCTACGAATAGACCAGATTATGCACCAGATTCGCATATCGTCTATGAATTTGATAGATCCACTACCAAGTTATGAGAGCATCTACCAAGTTCACAGATTATGCAAAAAGTTCAAAGATCCTCTGTCAAGTTAATGGATCCTCTACCAAGTTAACAGATCTTCTACCAAGTTCACATATACTCTACCAAATTCACAGATTATGTAATAAGTTAACAAATCCTCTACCAAGTTAACAGACCCTCCACCAAGTTAACACACCCTCTATCGAGTTAACGGGTCCTCTACCAAGTTCACATATACTCTACCAAGTTAACATATACTCTACCAAGTTCACATATGCTCTACCAAGTTCACATATTATGTAATAAGTTAACAGATACTCTATCAAATGAACAGATCCTCTGTCAAGAAAATAACTAACTCAGTGCTTACAGACAGATAGATACAAGAAAATATTGCTGGCATTTATGTAAATTATTGGATAGTTCACACATCTTATTCAGTGAAAGATAAAAGCGCAAATAACTGGATATTTCCCCACAAATTACTCTGTAAATAGACAGGTGAGTTAAAATTACTGTCTATTACCAAATTTGCGATGGCCAAATACCGAGATTTTTCGTGAATTATAGATGTGCGTGTCATTTATATTCATTGTCACAAATCACATAAACTCAACATATGTTGACAGGGAAACTAGTTGATTCAATGTCTACCCAGAGATGACATGACCTGATCTGGGCCATTTGATGTCCCTCACGCTCCAGCACACCAGACCAGATCTCTGATGTGTCTCTTCTTTCTTTCCGGGTGACAGAGTGGGCGGGGCCAGATGAATACTCCAATCACGTTGTGAGATAGAAAACATATATCGTTTCTTCTTGTGATATCTTATTTTGCACAAATATCTTAAAGACAGAAGTGAATATAGTGTTATAACGTTACTTCTATCCATTAACGGTAATCTTTAATGTTTTGTATGTTCTGTTGTATTGTAAAAATTTAATTTTGAAACGGTTCGAAATTATTCAAGTTCGCTGGGAGAAATGTTCTGTCCGACCTTGCCCTGTTTGGCATGCCGATTGATTGACAAGAGGACTTCAAACAAATGGGCGGTTCCGTATGAATGACAAACTTTTAAATTCAGTAATAGTTCTTTTAAGACAGATTTGTTCCGTGTGTTTCAGATGACATTGTTTTTATTAACCGGGTAAAATGGTTATGAGATAATTGTGCATGTGATAAGATATAAATAGACTATCACTACAATGAGGAAATGTGTGTAAACTATTAGAAAACGCATTTAATTGAAAGTATTTATTGATGTATTTGGTAATCAAGTCAGAAAAGTGTGCTAACAGGTATGTAGTTGACCACAAAATAAACAAATATACAGACAAGTCATTTCGGGGCACAGGGCCTTCATCAGACAAACAAACATGTCAGGGAAGTAACCCCGAGTATAACAGGAAGATATGCGTAGACTTGTGTATTCTGTATTCCTGATGTGAATGTAAATAATTGAAAACGTGGTATCAAATATTAATAGCATTATCATCATCATGTCCCATGCCGTTAAGCCTAGCTCGCCATCTGATCTGACCCCATTACCAGAGTTGTGGACCAGGTCTGTGTTTTTATCTCGTTTTTGTCACGTGGCTTAGACAATCGAACGAACGAACGAACGAACGAACGAACAAACTTTATTTTCAAGGGGTTAAGAATTGGGCACGCAGGTCCGTCTGACATTCTGCTCTTATCCTCTCTTTACGCTCATAGGTTATTTCATTCATATACCACTTATGAAGCCAATCTTAGACAACAACAGAAAAATATGCATTAAAACGCATGGGGGTGGGGGGATAAATAATACATGACCCACTGAGGTAATTTTTAATATCGCTATTATAAATACCCAAGGAAGTTGTAACATACCATACATATGGGAATGAACAAGTAGAATAGGCTTTTAGAGTTTACACAAAGAGAATAGACAAGGAGATGTGAGGTACCAGCCCCTTCTCTTCGCTAGCCTACAAGACCTCGTTGGGTCAATTTAGACCCCTGTTTACCCTCCACCTACCCCTTTGGAACAATCTTCCACAAAAAATCAAAGACACCACCAATCATTATACATACAGTCGCAACCTGTTTGAACACTACCTCAGGACAGACTATATACCCCCATAAAAAAAAATAACAACAACAACAACAAAGACAATAATAATGGTAAATTATCTCGAACGACAACTACCCAAAAAACATTCCCATATGTATGGCACTTTAAGCCTTCCTTGGGTATTTATAACGCCCATGTTAAACATTGCCTCAGTGAGTCATGTATTATTGATTATTTTTCATGCATTTTAATGCTTATTGTTCTTTTGTTGTCAATGATTTGCTTCATATGAGATGTTGAATGAAAGAATGTATGAGAGGAAATAGAAAAGAAGGGCAGAATGTCAGACAGGCCTGCGTGCCCAATTCTAAGCCCTTTGAAAATAACGATTTTCGTTAGTTCGTTCGTTCTTTTCCCATCCCAATCAAAGCTACGTGAAATCAAACCCGCAGGTGGTAGGAGCAGTGGAGCAATGAAGCAGTGAAGCAGTGGAACATGGATCAGTGGAACAGTGGAGCAGTGGAACAGTGGAACGGTGAAGCAGTGGAACAGTGGAGCAGTGGAACAGTGGAGCAGCCGAAAGACAGTCTTTAGCAGATTTTGTGCTAAACGACAAGTAGGTTCGAACCAAACAAAACATGGATTGCAGCAAATGTCACATTTATGACTAAAAGTTGTTAATATGGCAGCAAGCCGGTTGTATTGTATATCAAATTAAAGGGGGTCGCTTGGGGACAACTACTGTATATATAGCTCATAGCAGATGCAAACAGTCGGTTAAACCGAGTAATCAACACCCATGGCAGTTAATCAGTTAATTATGGCATGGAACGACGGCAGGCAGAGGATCTCTTTATGTGGACAATGGCGATGGTCAGCGACCAGTGTGGTCACTGGCAAGGACGAAATAAATCCATCCCTTACTAGCTTCTTTACAGATATCTAGAGCACCATGACATATTAATCCAACTGGCCGACGTAGGAGTTGAACCCGCTACATCGGCCTCAGCACACAGGAAGTTTAAGAGCAAGCGCTCTTGACCGAATAGTGTGCTGATGCCGAGGTAGGTGGTTCAACCCCTACACCGGTCAGTTGGACTAAAAGTTTGACTTTTCATCCTTGGCTTGAAGAAGTAAATGTCAAGTACCTCAGAAGTCGGAGTGAGTTCGCCTGATGGCGAGGGACACTGGTAATATGGAAAGTTAATCTACACGTGATAATCAGTTCAGTGCACTAAAGAAAGTAGTCACACCTGTGTGGACTACGCGTGAGTTCAGAGCTGGCGAACATTTAAACAATAAAGGTGTGACAAATGACATGTCACAATGATAAAGGTGTGACAAATGACATGTCACAATGATAACGGTAAGGTCGATTCTTCTTCTTCTGCAATGTTGTCTTCCAGTTCATCTCTTGATGTTGCCTTCCAAACCATCTCTTGATGTTGTCATCCAGTCCATCTCGTGATGTTGTCTTCATGTTCATCTCTTGATGTTGTCTTCTAGTTCATATGTTGATGTTGTCTTCCAGTTCACATCTTGATGTTGTCTTCCAGTTCACATCTTGATGTTGTCTTCCAGTTCACATCTTGATGTTGTCTTCCAGTTCACATCTTGATGTTGTCTTCCAGTTCACATCTTGATGTTGTCTTCCAGTTCACATCTTGATATTGTCATCCAGTCCATCTCTTCATGTTGTCTTCTAGTTCATATCTTGATGTTGTCTTCCAGTTCACATCTTGATGTTGTCTTCTAGTTCATCTCGTGATGTTGTCTTCTAGTTCATATCTTGATGTTGTCTTCCAGTTCACATCTTGATGTTGTCTTCTAGTTCATATATTCATATTGTCTTCATGTTCATCTCTTGATGTTGTCTTCCAGTTCACACCTTGATGTTGTCTTCCAGTTCACATCTTGATGTTGTCTTCCAGTTCACATCTTGATGTTGTCTTCCAGTTCACATCTTGATGTTGTCTTCCAGTTCACATCTTGATGTTGTCATCCAGTCCATCTCTTGATGTTGTCTTCTAGTTCATATCTTGATGTTGTCTTCCAGTCCATCTCTTGATGTTGTCTTACAGTTCACATCTTGATGTTGTCTTCCAGTCCAGCTCTTGATGTTGTCTTCCAGATCACATCTTGATGTTGTCTTCCAGTCCATCTCTTGATGTTGTCTTCTAGTTCATATCTTGATGTTGTCTTCCAGTTCATATATTCATATTGTCTTCAAGTTCATCTCTTGATGTTGTCTTCAAGTTCATCTCTGTATGTTGTCTTCATGTTCATCTCTTGATGTTGTCTTCCAGTCCATCTCTTGATGTTGTCTTCCAGTCCATCTCTTGATGTTGTCTTCCAGTCCATCTCTGCATGTTGTCTTCCATTCCATCTCTGTATATTGTCTTCCAGTCCATCTCTGTATGTTGTCTTCCAGTCCATCTCTGTATGTTGTCTTCCAGTCCATCTCTGCATGTTGTCTTCCATTCCATCTCTGTATGTTGTCTTCCAGTCCATCTCTGTATGTTGTCTTCCAGTCCATCTCTGTATGTTGTCTTCCAGTCCATCTCTTGATATTGTCCAACCACATGTAACATTGTTTTCCAGTCCATATCTGTATGTTGTCTTCCAGTCCATCTCTGTATGTTGTCTTCCAGTCCATCTCTGCATGTTGTCTTCCATTCCATCTCTGTATGTTGTCTTCCAGTCCATCTCTTGATGTTGTCTTCCAGCTCTTCTCTTGATGTTGTCTTCCAGTCTATTTCTTGATGTTGTCTTCCATTCCATTTCTTGATGGTGTCTTCCAGTCCATCTCTTGATGTTGTCTTCCAGTTCATCTCTTGATGTTGTCGTCCAGCTAATCTTTTGATGTTGTCTTCCAGCCCTTCTCTTGATGTTGTCTTCCAGTCTATTTCTTGATGTTGTCCACCCACATGTAACATTGTTTTCCAGTCCATCTCTTGATGTTGTCTACCCACATATAATGTTGTCTTCCAACCCATCTTTTGATGTTGTATTCCAACCCATCTCTTGATACCTTATAGTCCATCTCTTGATGCTGTCTTCCCGTCCCTCTCTTGATGTTGTCCACCCACATGTAACATTGTCTTCCAGTCCATCTCTTGATGTTGTCCACCCACATGTAACATTGTCTTCCAGTCCATCTCTTGATGTTGTCCACCCACATGTAACATTGTCTTCCAGTCCATCTCTTGATGTTGTCCACCCACATGTAACATTGTCTTCCAGTCCATCTCTTGATGTTGTCCACCCACATGTAACACTGTCTCCCAGTCCATCTCTTGATGTTGTCCACCCACATGTAACATTGTCTTCTAGTCCATCTCTTGATGTTGTCCACCCACATGTAAGATTGTCTTCTAGTCCATCTCTTGATGTTGCCCACCCACATGTAACATTGTCTCCCAGTCCATCTTTTGATGTTGTCCACCCACATGTAACATTGTCTCCCAGTCCATCTTTTGATGTTGTCCACCCACATGTAACATTGTCTTTTAGTCCATCTCTTGATGTTGTCCACCCACATGTAAGATTGTCTTCTAGTCCATCTCTTGATGTTGTCCACCCACATGTAACATTGTCTCCCAGCCCATCTCTTGATGTTGTCCACCCACATGTAACATTGTCTTCTAGTCCATCTCTTGATGTTGTCCACCCACATGTAACATTGTCTCCCAGCCCATCTCTTGATGTTGTCCACCCACATGTAAGATTGTCTTCTAGTCCATCTCTTGATGTTGCCCACCCACATGTAACATTGTCTCCCAGTCCATCTTTTGATGTTGTCCACCAACATGTAACATTGTCTTCTAGTCCATCTCTTGATGTTGTCCACCCACATGTAAGATTGTCTTCTAGTCCATCTCTTGATGTTGTCCACCCACATGTAACATTGTCTCCCAGCCCATCTCTTGATGTTGTCCACCCACATGTAACATTGTCTTCCAGTCCATCTCTTGATGTTGTCCACCCACATGTAAGATTGTCTTCTAGTCCATCTCTTGATGTTGCCCACCCACATGTAACATTGTCTCCCAGTCCATCTTTTGATGTTGTCCACCCACATGTAAGATTGTCTTCCAGTCCATCTCTTGATGTTGTCCACCCACATGTAAGATTGTCTTCTAGTCCATCTCTTGATGTTGTCCACCCACATGTAAGATTGTCTTCCAGTCCATCTCTTGATGTTGTCCACCCACATGTAAGATTGTCTTCTAGTCCATCTCTTGATGTTGCCCACCCACATGTAACATTGTCTCCCAGTCCATCTTTTGATGTTGTCCACCCACATGTAAGATTGTCTTCTAGTCCATCTCTTGATGTTGCCCACCCACATGTAACATTGTCTCCCAGCCCATCTCTTGATGTTGTCCACCGATATGTAACATTGTTTTCCTCCTGCATGTTTGTTTCCCCTCCAGTTTTACTTACAGCATTTCTTTAACCAGTTGCTAGGCCTTATTTTATTTATTGTTGTTTTTTTTTTTTGTCTGTAATTTTTCTTCTGTTTTCTATAATGCTAACTAATTGCCCAGAATTCGTAGAACAAATGTTAATATATGGCAATTAGTACAAAAGTTCGAAAAAATCCCCTGAAGCCTTGGAGATGTGGTTTTGTAAAAGAAAGGTAAAAATTAATTGGACAGCTAAAGTGAGCAATCTGGACATTTTGAGGGAAAGTAAGTTGCGAAGGCATTGTAACAGTGTGAAGGACTAACACGGACTGTTGGTTTTGTGTTAATAAGGTTTATTTATCATTCGGTGACAACTTCTACAACATGGCCTCCTTTCAGCTCCAGGCCCAGATGTTTACTGCCCTTAACAACCTACTACGTCACGACTTGAGCATCTCTCCTCTCATTCCATCTCGATGCTCAATCGTGCTGTAGTCTTTTCCCACCAAACACCAATTACCTGACTACTGTTACACCTCCCTATGTTTTTCTAAAGAATTTTTCCATTAAAGGAAAAATTCTTTACTCCCAACTCTCTTACTCTATTCCCTCTTTTTCCTTACCTCCCACACTTCCTCTAATCTTCCCGAAAGCAACTAAATTTTCAACAATTATTATATTCTTTAACCCTTCTCCGTGTCATATTGTAAATCTAGTAACTCACTATAAACTTCTTCTTCGTTTCTGCTTCTATAAATCTCAACTTTATATAATACAACCACCTATGGTTACTCTTTTAACTAAACACTCATTCTTCCCTTTCCTTACTTCCCACAGTTCCTCCCCAAACCACTTTATTTTAAGTAAACCAATCTATTGGTAACTCTTAGTAATCCACTATATATTTCTTAGTTTCTAACTCTTCATAACAAAACCTATATTAATTACATAACAACAATTGAATCTTTATAACTATATACAATACATCATAACACATATGGTTGAAATAACCACTCCTTCTCTTCATAAGCAATCTGCTTAAAAATTCAAACGCTGTACCTTTCTGGTACCAACTCCCCATTGTCTTCAACAACACTACCAATTCTCTACTTTCAATCAACCTGAAGAAAAAACTCGCACACGATAGATAGACAAGAAATCGGTGCGCACCGGAGATTCAAAGAAGTAGAACTCTTTCTCTCTAAAAGAACCACACTTAACTAAATCACACACCTTTACCCCCCTATGTCATTTGAGACTTTATGTAATAAAGTCTAAAACAATTATCTCTTCTACAGTACCACTTATTATGGTAACATTTTACGCTGCTATCTACAGCATCAAGTACCAACCATCAAAAAATTCACTCCCAAATGTCTATATATTACAGACAGTACACAATTAACAAGGTCTATCATCCCTCTAGACCTCTTCCCACACCAGCTCACATAACTAATCTTCTCTCATACCTCTCTCAGAATTCTCTCTTAATCTCGCAGAAAATTTCAGCGACCCCTTTATGTCCATTTGTTATGGGCATCTCTACTAAAACCTCTACTTATGCCGTTATCAACAGCAACAATATACCACCCCTGAACTCATGTCCGTGACCTTCTAACCCCTCACTGCTTGCAATTAACGTTATTCTTTCTCATTCCATATATTACGGACCCTAAAAAAAACCATGTCATTATGTCTCCACAATGTTCATTTCTCATTTACTATTGTACTGTTATCTACAGTATCTAATCATTCTTCGGAGCCAAACATGGATTCAATTCATGTTTTGCTCCTTGTCTGGCGCAGCGTGTTACCCACTTCTTCTTCTATAAGCCAGCAATCCCGTGTCTCTTATGAAAATACCCCATGGCTCTTTTGACCCCCTAGAAACTATGTTCAAAACTTTCCCCTCATTTACCCCAGTGCTATATTCATTAATCTTTTCTTCAATTAATGCTCCCTTAATTTCCCCATAACCATTTTACTTGTATATTAACCCCGTCACTGAAGTATGGCCTATGTTTCCACAACTTAACCTCTCAACGCTGATTATCACAGCAACCTTGCTAGTAGCATATACATCAACTTGTTATTCACAAGGAGAATATGTCTCTCTTCTAGTCCCCAGTAGTTTATTACTATTTTCTGAACGAAGGTCTAAAATAAAGCCCCATGTATTGTCTTTATTCTAGACAAAACCATGTAGATTAAACTTAACCTAACTAATTTCCAACATGTATTTTCAAACATACAAGACAATTCACTTACATTATAAGTTAAACGAAATAAAATCAAAACAGAACATCATACCCCCCCCCCCAAACTTTTTACATCATTTATGTTTCCCCACATATTAATTAAAGGTATGAACTCATTCAAAGAAAAACATATATTAAAATAATACAACATACATCCTAATCTATTGTTAGTTAATACTGCTGGTCTCTTTTACGGACCAATAGTTTGTACGTAAAAGTCTAAGAACACAATAACCCTATTCTAGAATCAAATAACAACAATCATTTTACAGGACCAAATCAAGCAAAAAAAACATATTATACATGAGACATTAAAAACTCAAATTCGACAACTGTCTTCTCGCTAAAGAGAAGGTTTTCAAACAAATATAATTCTCTTAAAATTAACTACGTTAGTTAGTTAGTTAGTTAGTCACGGTTCCAACTTCACGGCAACGGGTCGTACCCATATTGCTCCGTTCCTGTGCCAGTGAATATCACAAAATGCTCCTCACTGCCCCATGTGAACAATGGAATAGACAGGAGTGTCGGCAAGCCAACAGCCCGCAAAGGTACACTGTGTATAATGCCGCCACCAGAATGCCAACACAAATGTCCTCCAAGAAAAATACAGTTCATCGTCGATGAAAACGGCAGTCACCAGAAAGACTTCATTGACCGGGGTTTTATCCCATATGGCTCGGTATCTTTCTGCAGGGCGACCCACCGAAAGCGCCGCACAAAGCACGAACAGTACTACGTACAGTGGCCCATTAACATTGGCCTCCTATACGAACCAATGTAACACATATCTATTCATACAAGTTATTCCACTATTTCTATAACCGAGAAAATAAAACACTTCACTGCCACGTATGTATATCTGTTAACTACAGACCAACTTCTTAACTTAGAACAATATCTGTTCTCTCTACACAAAAAAATCACTAATCAGCAATGACCGTACTATCATTGATTCTCTCCCCTCACAATTGTCTATCTTTTTCCAGCCTAACTCCTAACACATCACACAACATCTGGAATCTCACCCTAACCAACCGCTGTAAACTGCAGCACAAATCACTTCACTTACTACTATTGTGGCGGCTATTCCAGCACACTACAACTCATCTCTCTACTAAAGGAAACCGTACCTCGACACACTAATTGTTTCCCTTGGATTTGTTCCAAGTATTACTACAACCACTTAATCACTATTACTGATTACCGTTAACTACGGCGGTATCTCCACCCTCCTACGTCCAACAAAACTTTGTCTATTTACTATAGACCTCTCACCAATACAACTAATTCTACTTTTAATTTTCTCGTCTATCCGACGCAATTAATATTTCATTCTCCTGCATCAGTACTTTCTTAACACCTCACCACAACTACTCTAAACTATCCTCAAGTCTTTCCTAGCAGTCTTGCATCGTGACGATAATCAAATCGGTCACCCTTATCGGAACACGTTCTCCAACATTCATTTAACTAACCTTATTTACCTCCGTATCTTTCACTCCTCTTTCAGAACAGCAACCCACGCCACTTATAACTGACAGCAGAGCTCACTTTTCTCAGTATTAGGCATTCCTGCTTCGACATGTCCCTGTCAACAATACTCTTCGCATATTCACACAGACAGTGATACACAACCTCGCTCTCACCTCACTACTCTCGCATCGCGACAACCTAACGTATCTATACTATTACTTCAAAAACAATCTAAGCGTATCGATCTCCTCTACACACATTGACACCAGATATATCAGCGCAACTATTACATTTTATCCATGTACTTCGTTTATGCGACGTCTCCAAACCTCACTCTTACTTCACTCATCATGACGAACAGTTATACTCACGTACGAACAACGCATAACCAGACGAATTATTCTACAGGACTTTCACAATTCACTACTTTCTTCTTTTTACTTTTCTCAATCATTCACTTCTTTACGAAGGTCAGAGCCTATACATTATCTCACGCGAAGTATATCTCTTTTACACACTAACCAGCACTATCAACGATCTCACAGAACAAACTTCACTCCGACGAGCCATTAACCTCGTAACTATCATTCTATACTTTTCCACAACTTTCTCAGATTTAATTACCTCTTCTTTCTTCGCAAGGCTGACGTAATTACTTCATGCTCTTCAGCAAGAACTCGTGTTCTTCAATCATCCACTTCTACAGTCTTTTACTCTTAATATTCTCGCGTTCAACCGACTATTTTATACACGATACTCAATTTCTCCTCAATCTATATCTTCTCATCAGACACTCTTGGTTCAGCTGTCAACAATACTATACTTACTTCTCAAACCACCAAGCGAAACTATCTCAGACGTCATGTCATAGCTCTGCTTCGAACCATCCACTCTAGTACGAGCATTCATACTTATTTTCTCTCTCTCTCTCTACTAATTATGTGGTGAATCTACTCTACTTTAATCACTCCAGTTATACATCACTCAACGTGATTAACTCTCGCAACTATCCCCTCCGGACAAAGGACTATTTTAATTTCTACCTTGTTTACTCTCTCTACATCACGACCAAACACAAGACATCCTGTATTACGTATCCACGTAGAATATCATTTGTCGTAACTCTCTATCCTCAACAACACTATTGCCTACCTTGTATCATGTGATGCTACCCAAAAAAATTCATCTGTCTATTTTAGACAGCTCATATATCTATATGCTCAAACCGCAATTCTTCTCATAAGCCAAAACTATTCCATTTTCCTTCCTCACCTAAGGAATTTTAACAGTTATAGAGTGTGTCCAAGTTAAATATTTCGTTGTCTCTCAATACATTAGTATGTCTTTCTCTAATTATGTCATCTTCACTATCTGTTGTTAACCTGTTAAAGTAGTCAGGTCTTAAGGTCATAAGGTCCTCTATTTTTCTTAAGTCACTTTCTGTCGTTGCGTAAATTCCCGCTATCTGTCTACTATTATTCTTCTTCTTAAATGATTTCTTTCCTTTATTTGCGTCGGTCTGCTCACTGTTTCCTGTATATCTGTATACGTAACGTTTGCACTTCCCCATCTCGTCTTCAGATGACACACTGATAATAGTTCCTTCATCAGACTCATAATAATTTACCGCAGACACGTTGACCCTATTCCCATAATCGGCTTTAGAACGTCTGACTTTCTTTCTCTTTCTTGGTATTCGTCTCTTAGCCTTCCCTACTTTCCTGTCATAAAAACTGGTATCTAGTTCCAAAGAGTCACCAACCAAAACTCTGTCCGTCTGTCTACCAGCAACTACACCGTATGAGGGAACATCACGCTTCGATTCAGGATTTGTTCGTAGTGCAATTCTCTCATTCTCCGAATCATCAGTATTTATATCTGTTTCAGCATCACTATAATATGCGGCGGTAGCTGAGTCTGCGTACTATTTTCTATCGTATTACCTGCCTGCGTCTGTGTCTCTCGGTTTATTTTCTTTACTAATACCGTCGTCTTCTTTTCCTGTTCAATACTAATATCGGCAAGTACTTTAGGAGTCGTTGAATTCTTATCTTTGTGTTCCACTCTGTCCTTCGATCCTGACTTCAAATATTGTCTTTGTCTCTTTTCAAACCAGTCGTTACGTCTTTTTCTAGCGGTTGCACTGTGAGAGAGCCAGTCCCATGATTTCTTTGAAAGGTTTCTCTCACGCCCATTTTTGTATTTATAACAATTATACCAGTCCGACCTTTCACCATTACGTCTGTTCTCACCGTCTTCTACCCTATAACTTGGTTCGTCATAACTATATTGTCTTCTGTCTTTATTAAGCAGTGGCTGTCTCCTGTTATTCTTTCTTACTCCATTGTAGTCTACCATAAATCTATAAGGTTCTTGTCTAGTCGTTCTATACTTCAACGTTTCCACAAAATTCTCTACTTCACTAACTGCCTCTTTTAATTCTCCCAACCATGTACTGATACGTTGTAACTCTACATGTAGGTAATTCATATTAAGTTCTTTGTGATTTCTATCAGACTTGAAACAATATTTCTACTTCTTCTTCTGCATATTTCTTGGTACCTAAAAAAAAATTCGTATGTTTCTCTACTGTGCTGTGTTGGGTCCGCCTGTTGTTGCCAATGAATCCTGTTCTGTCATGTTAAAATATTTGTATTTGTACAAGCAAACAAACAATCAATTCTTATTAATATCTAAATTAATTAACTAAAGGATGTTATCGTCCTCCTGAAATTCAATTATTTTCTATCTAATATCAAATATGTTACCCTTTTTCTTGTTGAGGTTATCTTTCCAACCGAAAATGAAGTCCTTGGCGTCTATGTCTCTGTCAACCGAGATCGACAAAGGACCAAAAATGCTCAGCTGGGCTCGATAGGCATGACTGTACTCCACAGGGCTCGATAGGGCACGACAAAACTTCACAGGCCTCGATAGGGCACGACAAAACTTCACAGGCCTCGATAGGGCACGACAAAACTTCACAGGCCTCGATAGGGCACGACAAAACTTCACAGGCCTCGATAGGGCACGACAAAACTTCACAGGCCTCGATAGGGCACGACAAAACTTCACAGGCCTCGATAGGGCACGACAAAACTTCACAGGCCTCGATAGGGCACGACAAAACTTCACAGGCCTCGATAGGGCACGATAAAACTTCACAGGCCTCGATAGGGCACGACAAAACTTCACAGGCCTCGATAGGGCACGACAAAAGGATCAGCTAGCGGCTCTCATATGCAGTGAAGCCCAAAGATAGTCTGACTGCGTCCAAAAAATATATGTCAATCAATGAAAGAACGAGATATTTATCTGCTGTCCTGATTGTTAATGGTCATTTCCATTATTTTGACTTCATGGAGTTGTTTGAAAATTCTTGCTCACCTGAAACAACTTTTCAGTAGCATGATGACCCAGGAACGACCTTCAGCAAAATTCTTGTTCGTTGTATCAAACTGGCTCGACTCTCAGCAAAATACCGACATTCGCAGGCACCGCACTCCTTATATCCAACTAGTCTTCATGCCTTTCTTGACAAGTACTGCCCGTACAGTTGAACATTTTGATAGGAGGTCTGTACTTCTCAGCTACAATATTGGCCATCTTTCCAACTGCGCTTTTCTTTTATGTTCAACACTTGTTTAAAAGCGTGCCGCAATTCTGTTTTTGGCGATCGACCCAAACGGAGCAAGGATCTTGATAATTTTTGAGCTACTTCGTTTTTAGACTCCGCGATCTTCCTCAGTAAACAGCATTTTGAGACTCCGCGTTATACCAGACTCAAATCCTGTGTCGTGGGCACCATAATTAGTCCTGTAACAGTGTGAAGGACTAACACGGACTGTTGGTTTTGTGTTAATAAGGTTTATTTATCATTCGGTGACAACTTCTACAACATGGCCTCCTTTCAGCTCCAGGCCCAGATGTTTACTGTCCTTAACAACCTACTACGTCACGACTTGAGCATCTCTCCTCTCATTCCATCTCGATGCTCAATCGTGCTGTAGTCTTTTCCCACCAAACACCAATTACCTGACTACTGTTACAGCATCTTATCACAAACATCAGAAAGAAACAGTCATCATTTTTGGCCTACAGATATTTCTCACCACATTCTACAGATATATTTGTTCAGCCTCATGTTTTCAGCCATGTTGATGAACGCCTTCGAGAACAACGACATTGGAATAGACATCAACTAGCGCATGGATGGAAAGTTGTTCAATCTCAGAAGGCTGAAAGCTAAAACCAAAATTGGCAGCGACACCGTCAGAGAGCTCCTGTTTGCTGATGATTGCGCTCTATACGCCAACTCATAGGCGGACATGCAACATAATGTTTCAGCTTTCTCACATGTCTGTGCCAAGTTTGGGCTCAATATCAACTTGGAGAAGACTGTAGATATGTACCAGCCAGCTCTAGGGAATAATCACACTGTGCCGAATATCAAAGTGAATGATCATAGACTATGTGTTGTGGACAAATTCACCTATCTTGGCAGCACGGTGTCACAAGCTGCCACAATCGATGACGAAGTGAATGCAAGAATCTCCAAGGCCAGTGCGGCCTTTGGCAGACTGTACAAGAATGTATAGGACAGAACTGGAATAAGCCTGCAAACAAAGCTGAAAGTCTACAAAGCAGTTGTATTAGCCACACTGCTATATGCTTGTGAAACCAGGACTGTTTATCAGCGACTCACTGACCACTTCCACAGTCTGCCTTAGGAAGCTTCTGAAGACTAAATGGTAAGACAAGATCCCAGACACAGAAGTCCTAGAAAGAGCATCTATGCCCAGTATCCACACTCTACTAATGAAGAATCAGATTCGCTGGACTGTTCACTTGACTCGCATGCTAGATCACAGGCTCCCTAAACGAATTTTTTACTGCGAGTTGCGTTGTGGTAAACGCTCCCAAGGCGGCCAGAGGAAACGCTTTAAAGACACTGAAAATCTCACGGAATGCTTTTGGAATTCATCATGACACCTGGGAGACTGCAACCAGAGACCTAAATTTGTTGCGTGCATCATTACGCAAGGGTGCAGTCACTTGTGAAGCAACCAGGGCTGCAAGAGCTGTGAAGAAAAGACAGGACAGAAAAAACCACTGCAGGAAATCCTCCTCCAGAAACGTCAAGCATTCTTTGCCCACATTGTCAAAGAACATTTCGAGCCAAAATAGGCCTTATCAGCCATCTTAGAACCCACGGCTCCACACCTTCAACCCCACTGGATGAAATGAATGGTCATCATCATTCTTGATGGACAAACAACACAAACACCAACACAGATATGTACCATCACTCTACACATATTTCTCATCACACTCTACAGATATTTCTCATCAGATGTCACAGGTATTTCTAATCTTGTTTGTCACGTCACATTCTACAAGTATTTCTCATCACATTCTACAGGTGTCGGCGACTAGATCACAGACAACCACGTGAACAACAGCAACATTATATATTTGTAAATACGTAACAGCGTGAACAGCAACAGCATTATACATTTATGAAAACACAACAAAGTTAACAACAACAACATTACATATTTATAAAAACACAACAAAGTGAACAACAATAGTATTATATATTTATAAAAACGCTAAAGTTCAAGGTATCTGCATGTACCACATTTGAAGTGATTTTATGACATTAAGACCCATTGCCCTTACACTGGAAGTAACATGATATAGCGTTACATATGAACTAGCACATCTACCGACACGCTCCAGCGGTTCGTTGGATTGTAAACAGCAGCATACACACCTACACGGAACTGGGTCATTGACCATCAGCCGTCCAGGGATGTTCGGTCCAGTGTTCCCGTACAACCACCATCTTGTCAGCCTGAGTCTGCCCAGGTCACTCACGATAGAAGGTAGGTGGCTACATGTGTATGTCCTTTTGTAGTTGCCTACATGTGTTCCCCCTAAAATAAGGCCGGGTCTTATATTAATTGAAGTTTTAAAAATTGCACTAGAGTTTATTTTCGGGGGATGTCTTATATTATCTTTTTCATATACAAACATCTACAATTATTCATGTACAAAATTCTACATTGATTCAAACACAGTCGTGTCATCATCTTCTGGAACATCGTCATAACTCTCCAAATCAAGTACGTAGTCTGTACTCCGACTGGTCATTCGACAACAAGTCTCTCATTCTAGCTGACCATCTTAACTAGGACTTATTCTAGGTGTAGGTCTTATATTAAAAGCATTCTGAAAAATAGTGCTAGGGGTTATTATAGGAGTGGGTCTTATTTTTGGGGAAACACGGTAGTTCCAGGTTGGCTTCCGACCCAACAGATCCAGCACTGACCAGACAGTAGCTGGCATCTTGGGGTCTTGACAGATCCTGGACTGACCAGACAGTAGCTGGCATCTTGGGGTCTTGACAGATCCTGGACTGACCAGACAGTAGCTGGCATCTTGGGGTCTTGACAGATCCTGGACTGACCAGACAGTCGCTGGCATCTTGGAGTCTTGACAGATCCTGGACTAACCAGACAGTAGCTGGCATCTTGGAGTCTTGACAGATCCTGGACTAACCAGACAGTAGCTGGCATCTTGGAGTCTTGACAGATCCTGGACTAACCAGACAGTCGCTGGCATCTTGGAGTCTTGACAGATCCTGGACTAACCAGACAGTAGCTGGCATCTTGGAGTCTTGACAGATCCTGGACTGACCAGACAGTCGCTGGCATCTTGGAGTCTTGACAGATCCTGGACTAACCAGACAGTAGCTGGCATCTTGGGGTCTTGACTGACGATAGTTTGCTACATGGTGCTTTAAAAACGGTATAATAATCACAACCCTTGGCGGGGATGGGGGGGGCGACAGTCTTGTGGTGGCTTCCTTACAAAGGTGTGAGTGCCGGTCGTTCAGAAAGCATTGGCAAATTATAGAACGTAAGCTTGTCAAGAAGTCACAAACAGCCAAATATTATGGGGTTCACTGCGATGTCCTATAAAGGATATGTAACTAACTTTAACATAGCGGGACCAGGGATGGAGTTATAGCTTTCCATAGACAAAGCATGGGCTGAATTGTAAAGACTATGTGCTGTCCTTCCAGAATGATCCCTCTGAACATTTACTTTACATTCAACAATTACATTGCATTCAACATTCACATTATACTGAACATTTACCTTGCATTCAACAATTACATTGCATTCAACATTTACATTATACTGAACAATTACATTACATTCAACAATTGCATTGCATTCAACATTTACATTATATTGAACATTTACCTTGCATTCAACAATTACATTGCATTCAACATTTACATTATACTGAACATTTACATTACATTCAACATTTACATTACATTCAACATTTACATTACATTCACCATGTATATTACATTCACAATTTACATAGCTTTTGTACCGACCCGTAAAACTGTTACGTCTCCGTCAAGACTACATAATGTGAACAAAGAACGCACACAACAGATTACACGATTTATGACGGAAAACATCAAAATCTGTTCAAGGATATTAGGCCGTGTCGGACAGAGTTCTACTAGTTAAATTAAGTGGCAGACCTTTTAGCATAAATATTATTCAAGTATATGCACCAACAGGAGAATCCAGTGAAGATAGTGTAGAAGAATTTTATAATGACATAGAGACTGCCTTAAAGAAATGTAAAAATTCAGAAATAAACATCATAATAGGGGACTTCAATGCAAAAGTAGGAAATCAAGGGGATAGATACACAGTAGGAAACTATGGTTTAGGAGAGAGAAATGAAAGAGGATACAGACTCGTAGAGTGGGCAAAAGAACAGGAAATGATTGTAGGAAACACCTGGTTTAAGCAACACCCTAGAAGATTATGGACATGGAGGAGTCCTGATAGCAGGATTAGAAACCAGATTGACTACATTCTCATTAGCAGAAGATTTAGAAACGCGCTAACAGTAGCAAAAACAGTTCCCAGTGCTGATTGTTATAGTGACCACAGATTACTCACAGGAACATTGAGGATAAAGTTGAAGAAAGTCAAGTATATAACAAAAAACACTAAATATGATTTGTGTACATTGAGTAATGACAAGGAAATACAAAACAAATTCAACATAGAAGTACAGAACAGATTTGAAATATTGTCTGATCTAGAGATATTATTCCAGGATGTGGATGATCAATGGGAAACGTTGAAGAATTCAATCAATGTGGCTGCAGAAACAACTATTCCAAAATTAAAGAAGGTGGATCGTAAGAAATGGATGACTGAAGAAATTTTACACCTCATGGAAACAAGAAGACTCAACAAAAATAATTCTGTCAAATATGAAGAAATCCACATACAAGTTAGAATATTATGTAAGGAGGCAAAAGAATCATGGCTTGAGGAAAAGTGCTTAGAAATTGAAAACCAACACAACAGTCAAAATACCAAATTAGTGCACAAAAGAATTCAGGAACTTACTAATAAAAGAACAAGTACATCAACAGGGTGTCTAAAAACTGAAGATGGCAAAATCATAATAGAAAAAGACCAGATTCTACATGTATGGACAGATTATGTGAAACACCTTTATGATGATAACAGAGACGAACAGTATGATATTAGATTTAATAATGAAGGACCGCCAATTTTGGAAATGGAGGTTCGAAATGTTCTTAAGCATGTGAAAACTGGCAAGGCCCCCGGTGCAGATAACATCACAACAGAAATGATTAAAGCTTTAGAAGAATTTGGACTAGAGCAAGTCACCAGACTGATGAACACATATGATACAGGAGATATACCTCCTGAATTATGTAACTCTGTATTTATTGCAATCCCAAAGAAATCAGGAACCTTGGAATGTGATCAACATAGAACAATTAGCATAATGAGTCACACCACAAAGATTTTGCTAAGAATTATCATGCAAAGAGTGAGGAAAAAGATACAACCTGAAATAGGGGAAGAACAATGTGGGTTTGTAGAAGGAAAGGGTACAGTAAATGCTGTGTATATGCTGCGAACAGTTATTGAACGTGCTATAGAAGTAAACAAGGATATACATCTTTGCTTTATTGACTATACAAAGGCTTTTGATAGAGTTAGACATGTCAACATGGTGGATATGCTTGCAGATCTACAAATTAATGGGAAAGACATTAGACTTATAAAAAACATATATTGGAAACAACAAGCTGCAATAAGGATTGATAATGAAGTGGGACAGTATCAGCCAATTATAAGTGGTGTTAGGCAGGGATGTGTGATGTCTCCAGATCTTTTTTCCCTATATTTTTTTTTTTTTTTTTTTTTTTTTTCCGCGTTTCCATCCTGTTTCAGGATATTGCGGTCAACACCAGCATCTTTCAGCTGTATGTTGATTCCTAGGCTAGATTACGCTCATCAGCACGCCACGACTTTCTGAGCGACCGGCTCCATACTCTCATAAGTCACTTTTGCGATTCGAACCACTGCTAATTCTCGTCGCGTCACGTGACGAGAGTATTCGGAGTTAGCGGAGAAAGCTGCTAACTCCTCGGCCACGGAGCCGGTCTTTTTTCCCTATACAGTGAAAATATTTTCAGAAATGTAGAGGATATAAATGGAATCAGCATTGGAGGACGAAACATCAATAACATTAGATATGCAGATGATACAGTATTGATTGCAGACAATGGGCAGGACCTGCAACAATTAGTAGATGCAGTTGTTGTACACAGTGAGCAAGTGGGGTTAGAATTAAATTGTAAAAAGACTCAGGTTATGGTCGTCAGTAGGAAGGAAGAAGTGCCACAATGTAATATACAAGTAAATGGAAATATTCTTCAACAAGTGAATCGATACAATTATCTTGGAACAGTTATAACATCTGATGGGAGATGCCTTGAAGAGATTAGAACAAGAATCGCCATGGCGAAAGTAGCCTTTAGCCAGATGAAAAACATTCTGACCAATAAGAAGATGTCAATTGAAACGAGAAAAAGAGTGTTGAGGGGATACATAGAGCCTGTTCTTTTGTATGGATGTGAAACTTGGACAATGAGCAGTCAAGCTGAAAAACATTAGATGGCTGCAGAAATGTGGTTTCTGAGGAAAATGCAAAGACTACTATGGACGGACAGAAAAACCAATGACCAAGTACTACAGGAGACAAATGAACATCGTAGACTGATTAGAGAAATTAGACGTAGACAGTCAAAATGTTTTGGACATGTTATGAGAAGAAATGGATTGGAGAACTTGGTGACAACTGGCAAGATCGAGGGGAACAGACCAAGAGGAAGACGGAGAGGAAAATACCTGGATGGCTTGGCCACATGGCATGGACGAGACAGGAACACTGAGCTGATCCACGACACTGGTGATCGAGTGAAATGGCGAGTCATGACCGCCCACGCTTTCCGGCATGGCACATGATTGATTGATTGATTGATTGATTGATTGACATTTCGCTATGGGAGCTGAGGTGGCGCAGTAGCCAGCCATTCACCTGCTGCCCCGGTGGGCAGGCGTTCCATCCGCCTTGAGGTGGGTGAGAATTTTAAACATGGACACCGGCTCCCAGGTCGCCCCAACCTAGATTGGGTACTAGGCAATGTCTTGGGGTAAAGGCGACCTGCGTGACACTGGCCGCATCAGCCACTAGTGACGATTTGTCTTTAAAAATATGAGTCTAGCACCATATGTCCCATGCACCTTAAGTCGTGTACATGGGACCGTTGGTGTTTCTGTCATCTGACATGTCGCTTGTGTAGTTCTATCTGTATCATCAGTTAGATGTTTAAGAACTTGCATCTTTCTCATTGCAACATAGGCCTGTGAGACCTGGACACTTACTAAACAAGCTGAACATCGCATAAATACCTTTGAATATAAATGTTATATACGAGTTCTAAGAATATCTTGGATACAGAAAAGAACACATGCATCCATCGACAAGAGCTGAGTATTGAAGAAGGCTGGCTACTAAAGACGATAAAACAAAGAAAATTGAAATATTTTACTTGAAACGTCACGAAAGTTTGGAGAGAACAATAATGGAAGGGTATTTGCCGGGAAGAGAGGAAGAGGAAGGCCAAGGATAAGATGGGTGCAGGATGTGGCAGATGATCTCCAGATGAGTGTATCGGACGCGGGACATCTTGCCTATTACCGAGAAGTTTTCTGCAAGGTTGTTATGGGAGCGAGGTTCTGCAAAGGAAATGCTAGTGAATGAATGAATGAATGAATGAATGAATGAATGAATGAATGAATGAATGTATGAATGAATGAATGAATGAATGAATGGCGCTGTATCTCGCCGGGTGCATTCTACTGAGTTAGTTGAGTTAGCTACGATATGACAAATACCAGCGGAAGTCAAAGGAAAACCATCGCTGTATTTTCCCAAGATAATCATGCTTCAAGGCAAAATTGATAAAGATATAACCAACATCAGAAAGAGAGAGTCGTCATTTTTAGGCACTTTATAAGAAGACAAAAACTGGAACAAGCTGTATTAACGGGAAAGATTTGTGGACAAAGAGACAGAGGAAGACAGCGAGAGACAATTCTTGACAGTCGTGTGTCATGACACGGAAGGGGGTTAACGCGTGAACTGATCCATGACGTCGGAGATCGCGAGATGTGGAGAAGCATGGTTGCCCACGCTAGTCGGCAAAGGCACTTGATGATGATGATGATGATGATGATGATGATGATGATGATGATGATGATGATGATGATGATGATGATGATGATGATGATGATGATGATGATGATGATGATGATGATGATGATGATGATGATGATGATGATGATAAACAAATGAATCCTTGAATGTTTTTGTTTAATTAGATTAGACGTCGACCTGGTGGAACAGATAAGAGCGCTTTCTCTGAAATTTCTGTTACGCTGATGGTTGGCGGCTCAATACCAGTATGAAGTTGGATTTAAACGTTGGCTTCTCGTTCAGAAAGCAATGGCAAACTAGTCAACGTAAAATTACCTAGAAAGTTAATTTGAGGTTGATGACAACGTCCATCAAGTGACACGGGGCATTAATTAAACCTGACTACCATGTCTTTTTTGTTTGTACAAAGTTGGTTCATGTAAATGAATGGCGATGGCCTCTGCCAACTTTAACATGCGACCGTTGTGTGTGTTAAACAACACACGATACGCATAGTCCCTATTTGCAAAATGTGTCATCCAATTGATGACGTAGGAGATTTGTGGTAATATAATAATATATAATAATATTTCTTAACTAATTCAGAGAGATTAGAACAAGAATCGCCATGGCGAAAGTAACCTTTTTTATGTTGCATATCCCTTACTGGACGTTGCAGTCAACACAAGCACTTTTCAGCTGCTGTTGATGTACTAGGCAAGATTACGCTCAGTAGTTTGCCATTGCTTTCTGAGCGACTAGTTCACATACCCCGTAAGTTACCGACGCGGCGAGAACCTCTAGCAATTCTCCCGCAGATCACGTCACTAAAGTAGCCTTTAGCAAGATGAAAAACATACTGACCAATAAAAAGATGTCAATTGAAACGAGAAAAAGAGTGTTGAGGGGATACATAGAGCCTGTTCTTTTGTATGGATGTGAAACTTGGACAATGTGCAGTCAAGCTGAAAAACATCTGATGGCTGTAGAAATGTGGTTTCTGAGGAAAATGCAAAGAATACCATGGACAGACAGAAAAACCAACGAACAAGTACTACAAGAAACGCATGAAGATCGTAAATTGATTATAGAAATTAGACGTAGACAGTCAAAATTTTTGCACATGTTATGAGAAGAAATGGATTAGAGAACTTGGTGACGACTGGCGAGATCGAAGGGACTTGGCCACATGGCATGGTCGAGACAGGAACACTGAGCTGATCCACGACTCTGGTGATAGAGTGAAATTGCGAGTTATGACCGCCCACGCTTACCGGCATGGCACATGATGGATGGAGTTCAGTTATCGCCTGTCTCCGTGGCGAGAAGCTTATGGACGCGGTTCGTAATCCCGTATACTCGCGTTAGAAACACAGTTGCGCGCGATTTGGCAGCAGACCGCGGTGCGTTGGTACTGAACGTAAACTTGCCAAGATATCACAGCGGCAGAAATGTTGTTGTTGACTGCGATGTCCTGTAAAAAAGGATATGCAAAAAAAAAAAAAAAAAAATTCAGTCATCATCATTATTATCTTCTTCTTCCATTTTTGCCGTCAGGCGTTGTGTCGAGGAATAATTGGTGTTCCAGCGCTCGATGGGTGATACTGGACAATGTCTCGCCATGTGATTGTACAATGTCTTTGATCTCGTCAATCCATTTTCTTCTCGAGCGTCCACTTGCTCTCGTCGCAGATCTTCTTTGATATAGGGCCAGTGCTGGTATTTGATGGTGTTGCATTCTAACGAGATCGTTAAACCACTTGATCTTCTGTCTTTCAATAAATGTGGCACAAGGTGTTGATCCCACTGTCTGTCTGATAGTAGCATTTCTTACTCGGTCTCGGATAGTTAAGTTGGCAGCTCTCCTCAGGCATCTCATCTCACATTTAACAATTTTGCGTAAGCGTATCTTGGATAATGTCCAAGTTTGACATTTTTAGCATAGAGTTGGTGTGAATGTGCGATTTATTATCTGTGGTTTTGCGGACATGTGTCTGTTTAGATGTTTCAGTATGGATGATGGCTGATATATAAGCATACTTGCTTTTTGACATCTGATTTTAAAGTTTCTGTCCAATCTGCCATCCTCTGTGATCATACTTCCAAAATATTTGAATTCTTTAACTTGTTTCAGAAATGTGCTATTTATCTGTATACTTAGTGGACCAGGCGATCTGCTAACTTGCATTACTTCAGTTTTGGCTGTATTTATACTCATATTGTATCTGCTGCAGGTTGAACTCAGCTCAGCTGATTCCGTGTCACACAAAAAGTAGTCCGGACCAAACAAAAACGGATGGTGGAAAATGAGAAGTAGGGGTGTGTCGCCGGTCTCCCTGGCGAGGTATTAACGACTTTCTCCGCAATCCCGCATATCTACGTAGGGGAACACAGCTGCACGAGATTCGGAAGCGGATCGCGTCGCGTTGGTTACTTACGGGGGTATGTAAGCCGGTCGCTCAGAAAACAATGGCAAACTACTGAATGAAATCTTGCCAACACATCAACAACACTGGTAAAATGCTGGTGTTGATAGCGATGTCCTGTAAATAGGATATGCGACAAAGTGTGGGGGTATCACCGTTATAACTTAAAAGTTGTTAATATTATAGCAGACATGTTGTATTATATATCAAATTAAAGGGAGTTGCACAGGGAAAACTATTGTATGTAAGCCTATGTCAGATACGGGAATACGCTTTAGACGATTAATCGGCCCATGGCATTTAATCAGTTCAAAGCCGTCAGAGGCAACTACCATTCATTTACAAGAACCAACCTTGTGCAAACAAAAAGTCATGATAGTCTGTTTAAAATTACCGTGGCAGACAATTCAAATTGTGTGTGAATATGTGTATTGTATATTTTGGCTTGGAGGATTTATCTTTTTACTATAGCGTATGTTGTGTGATTTCTGCAGTATGTACCTGACGAATTGCTGCGAAATATGCCAGGCAATAAATCGTGCAATCTACCGTTTTCGTTATTCAAATTCACTACGGGTAAACATTGTTGTGAATTTATTAAACTTGTGTCACACTGGCTGTAGATGTCAGTTCTGTGCTCCTAGTTGCGCGAGACTCATCTGTCCGGTCGGAGAGATGATAGCGCCTGGTACAGCCGCAGGTAGCCTCCCCATGGGCGCAGGTTCGGCACCGCGGGGGGTGTGCTTCTGGTCACTTCAGGCAGACGAAGGGCCTGTTTGCCCGCCCAGACCTCACACTCGAAGCTCACGGCGTGCGGCGAAACTTAAAGGTCAGTCCCGCCTTTTAACATGGTTTGTGCCACGAATACCTGGCAGTGTTCCAGGTTGCTCCTGCTGTTTCTGATAATTTGTAGACAATATTTCTTGTATCTAGCCAGGCGGACACTGGGTATAGACAGGGCGGCACGGAATGATTGAAGTCCTGAGGAAAGATTGAAGTCATGTGTATGATTGATAAGCAAGTGTATTATAGATGCAGATGTGGTAATAGTTTGATAGTAGGCTGAAGCAGAGACTTGGTAGATCTTCACCAGGGGTTGATCGGTTTGGCTTTTGTTCATTCGGCAAATTCGTGGGAGATCTGGGTTTGATCCTGAATAGAAAAGAAGTTCTTTGTGTGGCGGAGCATCACCTGCTGTGTCTGCAGGCTGGGGTTTGATCCAGTATAGGACAGAAGTTTTCTGTTTGGTGGAGCAGGTGCTCCTAGATCTCATCATCATCACATTCCATGTCGGTAAGGGTGGGTGGTATTGTTTCGCTTTCTCACGCGATCAGCAGAGTCGTGGATCAGCCATGTGTTCTTGTCCCGACCATGCTACGTAGTCAAGACATTTAGATATTTACTTCTCTGCCTCTCCCTTGTTCTCTTCCCCTCAATCTTGCCAGATGTCACCGAGTTTTCTAGTGTATTTCTTCTAATAACGTGCCCATATATGTTTGACAGTCTGCATTTAATTTCTCTAATCTCTCTGGCTGTGGGGTTTCAACACTTTCTCTCTGTAATCCCGTTTATCACGCAGAGTCTCGTAGCGGAGCGAGAGCTGAGGCGGTTCGACCCCCGCTCGTGACTTGCGGGATACTGAGCCGGCCGCTCAGAAAGCAATGGCAAACTACTGAGCGTAATCTTGCCAAGAGATCAACATACAGCTGAAAGATGCTGGTGTTGACAGCTAAGTCCTGTAAAGGATATGCTAAAACAAACAAAAAACAAAAAAAACAAAAAAAAAAAAAAATCAGTTTACGGTTTTCATTTGTTTCTTGTAGGACTTGGCCATTGGTTTTTCTGTCTGTCCATGGTATTCTTTGCTGCCAATCGATGTTTTTCAGCTTGTCTGCTCATCGTCCACGTTTCGCATCCATACAAAAGTGCAGGTACCATGTTGCACTTAAACACTCTTTTTCTTATTGCAATTGATATCTTTTTATTGGTCAGTGTGTTTTTCATCTTGCAAAAGGCAACCTACCCCTTCTTGTTCTAATCTCTTCAAGGCACACCCCACCACCACCACCCTACCCCCGACCCCAAATCAAATGTTATGACTGCTCCGAAATAGTTGTACCGATTCAATTGTTTAAGAATATTCCCATGTATCCTTGCATTAGTTATGGCATTGCTTTCTTCTTAATTAAAGACGACAATAATCTCTGTCATTTTTCAATTTAATTCTAACTCTAGTTGTTCACCGTGGACAGTAGCCGCATCTACTAAATGTTACAGATCATGTTCATTGTCTGTAATCAATACTATATTATCCGAATATCTAATTTTATTGATGAAATGTCCCCCAATTGTGATTCCTCTCATATCTTCTACATTTCTAAAGATATTTTCACGGTATAAGCTCCTGGGTCAACATGCTGGGGTTTGATCCAGGGCAGAACAAAAGTTCCATGTGTGGTGGAGCATGATCTCCTGGGTCTCAGGTTGGGGTTTGATCCAGGGTAGAACATAAGTTCCATGTGTGGTGGAGCAGGATCTCCTGGGTCTCAGGTTGGGGTTTGATCCAGGATAGAACAGAAGTTCTCTGTGCGGTGGTGCAGGACCTCCTGGGTCTCAGTTGATCCAGGGTAGAACAGAAGTTCTCTGTGTGGTGGAGCGGGATCTCCTGGGTCTCAGGTTGGGGTTTGATCCAGGGTAGGACAAAAGTTCTCTGTGTGGTGGAGCAGGATCTCCTGGGTCTCAGTTGATCCAGGGTAGGACAAAAGTTCTCTGTGTGGTGGAGCAGGATCTCCTGGGTCTCAGGTTGGGGTTTGATCCAGGGTAGGACAAAAGTTCTCTGTGTGGTGGAGCAGGATCTCCTGGGTCTCAGTTGATCCAGGGTAGGACAAAAGTTCCCTGTGTGGTGGAGCAGGATCTCCTGGGTCTCAGTTGATCCAGGGTAGAACATAAATTCTCTGTGTGGTGGAGCAGGATCTCCTGGGTCTCAGGTTGGGGTTTGATCCAGGGTAGAACAGAAGTTCTCTGTGTGGTGAGGCAGGTTCTCCTGGGTCTACAGGGCGTGGTAGCTGGTGTTTGCTGCTCCATCTACAGCAGTGGTACAGGACAGCCTTGGGGAGACCCTGCAGTCGTCAAACAGACAACATTACGGTAGATGCAGCCACAGTCGTGTAGAGTGAGGCCTCAACGTGTCATAAATAAGGACGTAACAAGCGGAGGTGACCAACTGGTTTCCTCCCTAACTCCCCACCCCCAGTCAGTATCCTCGTTCAGTTATATCTGGTGTCATAAATAAGGACGTAACAAGCGGAGGTGACTAACTGGTTTCCTCCCTAACTCCCCACCCCCAGTCAGTATCCTCGTTCAGTTATATCTGGTGTCATAAATAAGGACGTAACAAGCGGAGGTGACCAACTGGTTTCCTCCCTAACTCCCCACCCCCAGTCAGTATCCTCGTTCAGTTATATCTGACTAGTGGTGGATGCGTCCTTTGATTTGTAAATCTCCAAAGGTAGTCTGGCGCTCTTCGCAGAGGGATCCTGTTTCCTGTTGTAGAAACAGCCCATTTCCACAGAGCTGAGGATGGTTTTGTGCACTGGGCAACCGTTTCAGGGAATCTCCGTAGCGAAGTCGTTATTCCGCCTGCCTCAAGCAATGAAAGTCATGGGTTCGATTCCAGGCTATGCCGTTTGGTTCACGAGTGCAATTTCCTCTGAGACTTCTAGAGGTCGTCGCTGGGGCTACAGAGTTCGTGCTTTGTGAGACTCTTTCTGCGGAAAAAGGCCGAGCCATATGGGATAAACCCCTTGCAGTTAAATCGAGCTTCTTGTCTCTGACACCTCTTTCAAACTGTACCTGATTAAGTGCCATTGGATGATTAATGGTCTTAAGGGACTTCCCGTGTCTGCCATGAATTAATATATAGCCGAAATGTTGTCATTGTTTGGCGCAAACAAACATGCATGGCGGAAAATGGGAAGTAGAGGTGTGTCACAGTTATGGCTTAAAGGTTGTTAATATGGAAGCAGGCATATCGTATTATAGCGCACAGCTAGCATTTCGGCGATATATAAACCCATAACAGATACGGGAAGTCGCTTAAGACGACTAATCATCCCATGGCACTTAATCAGGTAAGAACGGGAGATTTTATCCTTTCAATCATTCTTAACACTTCATAATTTTCGGTATCTTTTGCTGCACGGGTTTTAACGTGCAATGTCCTGTTGGTAGCGCAGACTTAATGCTGGTTCAGACTTACCCACCACTCGCAGGCGGTTTGAACTTACCACGGCCTGGTACCAGGCCTGACCTGCCACCGTGAATAAAGTTTTCTAATGAATTTCTCGTCTCGTCTGCCGAGGTATCCTGGCGTGTCATCCATTTCATTGCTTCGTTAGTCACGCTCCTTCCTAGCTGTCACGCTGGCTGAGAAACAGCTGGAGCAGAAGTTATGCCCATGTCAAGCCGCGTCTGGATTCCTCAAACCACGACTGCCTTGTTTGTTACAAGAACATTCTGTGCCCAAGTGTATTACGGAGACCTTCATTGGACGCAAAGAACAGCTACTCCTTGGCCTACCATGAATGTCTTATGAGTCGGTTAAGGGGAAGGAATGGTAAACTTTTCAAGAAATCATAAACACCCAAAATATGCTGACATTGAACGCGGCGCCCTGTTAAAGGAAATGCAAGTAACTTTATTCTGCTGCAGACGTTACTTTTCTTATCCACCCAGCCTTACTTGATTCCCGGGAAATTACGAGGGTTAGTCAATAAGTAAGTCGCAAATGGCTGTAGAAAAATAGCTAAATATGATAACAACTTGAAACTAGTTTATTTGTATACATACATTGTCCCTTTATTTCTCAACATAATTTCCACCAACATTGATGCACTTATCCCATCGTTTTATCAGTCCTCCTAAGCCGGCTGAGAAGAACTGCGTGCTCTATTTTCTAAACCACGTTTTCACTTCACATTCAACTTCGGCGCCATTCGCGAAATGTCTCCCGCCAAGGTGGGTTGTCAGTGTTTATGCTGACAAATGTTTGTCCCGTAAAGCGGTGCATAGCTGGGTAGAAAACGTTACGGGTGCAGTCAATAAGTAAGTCACACAGTTCTGTGGGATGGCAGGTACATGAAAATAAAGATTATGTAGATTTACTCAAGGTATTTTACAGCTTTACAATCCATTTAATTTCTTTTCTCCATCTGGTAAAAACCAAAACGACATGTCCTTTACAGAACGTTGCATTCAACCCAGTCCCTATTGTCTGTTTGTGATTGACCAGGCATGTTTACGTTTAGTAGTTTGCCATGGCTTTCTCAGCGAGCAGTCAACATTTAAGTCCATCTGATCGACGTGTGGAACGGTGCCAATAGCCACCGTCAGCAGAACCATTTTTATGGCGTTAAACCTCTCAGCTACGCAGACCGCCATTTGGTGTATACGGTAAGGAAACAATCCAAGACTACACCAGACAAATTACAGTAATCTCTGTTGACATTTTAATAGGCAACACATCCGACTAACTAGAATACCCGTCATTCTTATCTCACGTCACGTGAACTGTGGCGCGCGCGTGACAATTGAGCGGCACCTCGTTCGGAACCCACCTGTTTGTTCGGCGGGGAAGCAAGTCATTTGCATACAGGACCAGGTACTGCCACTCGCGGATGTCAGCGGCCTACCTGACCTCGTCATGATCACGAATAACTCGAGACGTCTGATGAGGAAAGAGAAATTAGTCACGGCACTGGATCCTTCAGATCCCACGCTCATTTCACATCTCCTCGTACTACAGGATCCCAGAATTGTGTTGTTGACAAGTGACGCTGCGGGAACAATAGCAGTTCGTTTGGGAAGTCAAAATTAGTGGGGACTACCTTCCTCTGTGTATTGTTGTTGTTCATATTGTTCTCTTATTGTTGTTGACGTTTTCTTCTTCTTCTTCTTCTTCTTATTATTATTATTATTATTATTATTATTATTATTATTATTATTATTATTATTATTATTATTTATTTATTTATTATTATTATTATTATTATTATATTATTTTTTTTTTTTTTCCGCGTTTCCATCCTGTTTCAGGATATTGCGGTCAACACCAGCATCTTTCAGCTGTATGTTGATTCCTAGGCTAGATTACGCTCATCAGCACGCCACGACTTTCTGAGCGACCGGCTCCATACTCTCATAAGTCACTTTTTGCGATTCGAACCACTGCTAATTCTCGTCGCGTCACGTGACGAGAGTATTCGGAGT
>OY992896.1:85059478-85211978 GCA_963921405.1 Cepaea hortensis
GGCGAGGAACCACCAGTCTGCACACCAATAAGCCAGACATGGGACAACGGATACTCACGCAAAACTCAGGTCCTGTATGACATCACACTGATGTTGGACAACAGGATGCCTTCATCCGACATACAGGACTTCGCGTTGGAGCTCAAGCCAACGAACACAAGCAAGCAAGCATACTGCAGAGTTGTCCAAGGGTCATAATTTACATTGCGTGGTAATTTATGCATGTCCCATCCCATGGGCTTCCCATGGGAATAACATTCCCGTGGCCAAGCCTGACAGGCTTGTACATGGGACATGTTTTTCTGTCCCATCCAATGGTAATTTATGCCTGTCCCATCCCGTCCCATCCCATCCCTACACTATTCAGAAAATCCCCCTTTTTTCTCATGGGATTCCCGTGGCCAAGCCTGGATCTACCTTATCTAATCATAGTTATCTTGTCAAAAATTAGTTTTAGTGAGTCATGTATTATTGATTATTGCACATTTTCCACGCATTTATAATACGTATATTGTTTCTGTTGTCTAAGATTAGCTTCATAAGTGATGTATGAATGAAATCATGTATGCGAGCAGAGAGACAAGAAGGGCAGAATGTCAGACGGGCATGTGTGCCCAATTCTTAACACTCTGAAAATGAAGTTCATTCGTTCGTTCATTCTGTTTTCTGTGAAGTTGTTCATGCTTGTATCTCTGTGTCACTTCTTTCATTGGTTTCATGTTGTGCCTTGGACTCTGCATGTCCTTTGCAGGACGTTGCCTTCAACCCCAGCCCAGGGTTTTGAAAATGACTGACCTGTCTGATTTGTACATCTATTTTATAGAAGTGCCGGCCCCGCGGCAAAGGCATTACGCAATTCGTAATCCCACATACAGCGTTCGAAACATCTGCGGCCGATTTGGCAGACCGCATTGTGTTGGTTTTCGTAGAATGGTATGAGTACTTGTCGTTCAGATAGCAATGGGAAACTACTGAAAGTAAACTTGCCAAGAAATCACAAACAGCCCAAAATGCTGGGGGTTGACTGCGACTTCCTGTAAAGGATACGCAAATAACTTATTATAGGAGAGGTGGAGCCGTGGTAGCTAGCAGACTTGCCTGGCGGCCGGGTGTTCGGATCCTCATTGACGGGGGTTTGTTTAACATGGACCTGGACACTCAAGTCGACCTAGGCTGACATGTATACCTGGGCATGGATACCTGGACGTGGATACCTGGGCGTGGATACCTGGTCGTGGATACCTGGGCGTGGATTCCTGGGCGTGGATAACTGGGCGTGGATACCTGGGCGTGGATACCTGGGCGTGGATACCTGGGCGTGGATACCGGGACATGGATATCTGGACATGGATATATGGACATGGATATCTGGACATGGGTACCTGGACATGGATACCTGGACATGGATACCTGGACATGGATACCTGGACATGGATACCTGGACATGGGTACCTGGGCATGGATACCTGGGCATGGATTCCTGGACATGGATACCTGGGCATGGATACCTGGACATGGATACCTGGGCATGGATTCCTGGACATGGATACCTGGAGATGGATACCGGGACATGGATACCTGGACATGGATGCCGGGACATGGATGCCGGGACATGGATACCTGGACGTGGATACCTGGACATGGATACCTGGACATGTCCTGGGGAGCAACGGTGACCCGTGTGACAGTGACCCCACCACCCATCGGGTGTCTGTTCTTCTTCTTCTTCAGCGTTCCGAGCCATTGAGGTTTTTTTGCTGCAGATACAATCCGTCTCCATTCGTCTCTCTGGTGGGCCTTCTCTTGCCAGTCGTTGATTCCAAGTGCTTGTAGGTCTGTATATATATATTATCTCTCCACCGTCTTCTTGGTCTACCTCGGGGTCTACGGTCATTTATTTCCTGAGTGTACACGAGGTTTGTTTCCCTATTGTCTTCCATTCTTTCTATATGCCCCAGCCATTGTAGTCTATTAGCTTTCATGATACCAGTGATTAGCGGGGACTTAAACAGATCATAAATGTCTTTGTTACTTCTTCTTTTCCACTCTCCACTTTGTGTATCCCTAAAGAAGTGGGTCCAAAGATGCGTCTTAAAACTTTGTTCTCAAAGGCAGAGTTTTTAGCCATTCCTTCTCTTAAAATTACCATATATTCTGTCTTATCTTGGTTGATAACGAGCCCCATCTTTTGGGCTTTTTCCTTTAAGTGAGTCAATATTTCCAATGTCTTTTGTTCATTTTCCCCTATAATATCTATATCATCTGCATAACCAAGCAGCTTGGATGTTCCTCCAATACCACATTCCTCCTTTACCTTCCTTACAACTTTCTCTAGAGCCAGATTGAAGAGTAGCGGCGATGGGTATCTGTTGGTCTATGGAAATATGGGGTTGGCACCATATAGCCAGTACGCCCCAAGGCGTGGAAGTGGTCCCTTTCCTGTATCATGTTTATTACAGGAGAGGAGCCGCTGGTCGAGGGATTAGAATCTCCGCCTCACAGATCGTGGGATGTGTGTTCCATACTGGACAAGGCTTGGGTTTCTTTTTTTTTTTAGTTTTGTTTTTTTAATCCAAACCTGTAATCTCGGGGGTGGGGGAGGGGGTTGGGGGGGGGGGAGTCTCATTGGCAATGATCGTGAGGATGTAATGAAATCAAACTATTGAAAATACTGAAACATGTAGAAATATAGAAACATTTAGAAGTTAGTTAGTTAGTTAGTTAGTTAGTTAGTTAGTTAGTTAGTTAGTTAGTTAGTCGACAGATCATCCTCATTGCACATCGAACCATTCAGTCTATAAGTGCTCTGATCCCCTCCTCAGCAAATCCCGCAGCTTGTAACGGTTAACGACGCCAGTTTATCAATCTTCTTTGGCTTCCTGCGTAGTGTTCTTGTTCGGGCACCCCTCTTTTAATTTGCTGTTCTCGCAGTCTGGCCATGGTTGTAGATTCACAGTCATCACTTGGTTCACGCAGAAGTCTTACTTCTCGTAGAGCATTCAGAATGTCAGCCTGGTCCATGGCGCGTCCGCCCTCCACAGTAGCCTCACCTGCGAGCTTGTCAGCCCGCTCATTTCCTTGTACTCCCGCATGCCCTGGCACGAAGATGAAACTAATCTTTGCCAGCCGAGACCGCTCCAGAAGCAGCAACTATTCTCTTCGGATCGACCCCTCCTCTATCCTCTTGATCATGTTCATTGAGTCGCTAAGGAAATATGCCCTAGTGAATGTCTGTGTCTCGAGCCATGTTATTGTATTACTTACTGCCATGACTTCCATAGTCAGGCTACTTGTGGTTTCAGTGAAAGCACCAGAGTCCTCCTTCACAATTCTCCCTCCGGCCCGAGCTGTAAAGGCCCATGAGCTTCTCACATGTCGGACGACCGACCCATCTGTGTAGATGACAGCATCACCGTCTAGCGAATTCTCGAAAATCAACGCCTGTACTTCATCCTCCACAGCAGCCGGATTTTCTTGTCTGCATTTGCTATCTAGTTGGATGCAAACTGAAAAGGATGTGCAGAAATCTGTTGGCACTTGTACCCACTCCTCGCCAGGTTCTAAGTCCCCAAGTGAACACATCTGTTGAAGAATGTCTTCGGCTTGACCCATCCACGGCCGTCCTCTTTTTAACCTGCTGCCCTTCACCTTCATAATTTCACTATGCAGTGGATGTTGTGTGTTTGCGTTAACTCTGAGGTAGGCGCGTGCCCTGCACACTTGTATTCTCTCTTCAATGGTTGGAAAATCAAGAAGGTAGCGCATCGCCCTGCATGCTGTATCTCTTGTACATCCAAGAATAATGCGCATAGCTTCATTCTGTATCCTTTCCATCCTTTCTATCTGCTTATGGCTGAGAGTCAGGATTGCCATTGCATACTCCTAAACAGACATGACCAGCCCCTCGTACAGAAGACATAGATGGCGCTGCTCACAGTTGCTGCCGCCATCACCCGAATCGCAGCCAAACCCCTCTTGGCCTTTGTTATCACCTGATCTATGTGCTCATTATAAGCAAGGCTTCGAACAAACCGTATCCCCAGGTAATGCATTGCCTGCGTTCTTTCTACCGTCTCTGAACACAGCATTACAGTTGGTGTTGGAGTGTTGACAATATGATTATTCCACGAGAACCAAGTCACTGTTGCCTTTGTTGGGTTGACCATTGCCGCAGCTTCATCACACCAAGTACTTATGCGATTGAGTTCGGTTTGTAGTTCCACAGCAACCTGCTCTCTATCCTTACCCTGACGATACACTAAAACATCATTGGCATTTGACAATGTCCTGCCAGGTCCAGTGATCTGCTCACTGGTGATTCTCACTGTGTAGGCGTTGAACAGTACATGAGATAATGGTGATCCCTGTGGTAGGCCAGGATATATTGTTGTTGGTTCCGAAGTCCAACTGCCACATCTAAAAACTACTTTCCGTTGGAAGAGGGCTACAGCAATCCAACTAAGGAGGAGTGGACTTACTTTTAGTTCAAGAAGCTGAAGCATTAAAAAATCCAATGGTACTCTGTTGTATGCGTCCTCAAGATCAATCGCTGCAGCAAAGATTTCAATGCCTGAGTTGACACCTTCATAAACATCAAGAGCAAAGACTGCTGCATTGGTCCAGGTTTCTCTTTTTGGACGGTACCCACCCAGGGTAGGTGGGAAAACACCTTGCCTCTCTAGCTGGCTTGATATTTTCCTAGCAATTACCTTCTCCAGCAGCTTGCCTATTGTATTCTGCATGGTTATAATTCGATATCCCTGAATTTTTTTGTGGTCTTTGTCAGGTTTCGGCAAGGGAATCAGATAGCTGTGTAACCACTCCTCCTTGATGCTAGCATTCCCTATACTGTTGTTGTACATGTCTGCTAGTTTCTCTAGTTCGTTGTCGGTACACCTATTGATGTCGTCGTATCTTATGCCATCAGACCCTGGAGCTGTTTTTTGATCGTCGAAGTACAGCCTTGATTTCTTTCACTGTCACTGTGTCTTCATCCGAAGTGTTCTGGGCCTTGCACCTGTCTGAAGTGACCTCCTTGGCCAGATTTCGGCCTCCCATGTCTGTCTGGTTGCTCTGCTCAAGATAGCGTTCAAAGAGGGCTTTGCCCTTGTCCTCGTCAGTCCTCTGCCAGATGAGGTCAGCACCTTGGGAGTCAGAAATGCTCTTATTCTTGACTACACCACTCATGCTTTTATGTAGTCGCCAGAACAATTTCAGTGACTTGTCTGTGCTTACTCTTTGATACACCTCTGCCCATTTTTCGCTTTTAACCACCTTGACCAGTTTTTTTAAATAGCTTTCTTTTGTATGCATCTCTCTTTCTAAGTGCATGCAGGGACTAGGATGACCAGCTCTGTTCTTCTTGGCATTTTGCCATCTCCTTACAGCACTACGCTTATCCACCCAAGCCTTCTCCACCTCGAAATTCCACCAAGGTGGCTGCTCCCAGCTTTTTTTCCTGCCCTGAAGCTTTCTGCGCTTGTCAAGTCTTATTTTACTCACCACATCTTGCCCTGTACTGTCATACTGGAAAGTCTTTACCTTTAGCTTGTGCTGCCTGGTTCTGCCTTTCTCCACCAATATGCTGCAAGGGTGGTGGTCGCCGCCGTGGTGTCCTAGGATACCCCATCAGCGCCAACAGCTTTAAAACCAGCGCCAGATCAATAGCACTGTCCGCATCGCCTGGGCGGCTTGCTGTCCTGGTGACACAGCCACTGTTGATACAAACCAGGTCAATGGTTTCAAGTGCAGTCTCGAACTCCTCCCCCTGTGTATTGGAGGAAATATTTCCCCATGATCTGCCTTTAGCGTTGAAGTCCCCACAGAAAATAACATTTCTCTCGTGACCTAATATGTCACTTAAGCACTGCCACCTCTGGGAATCCATACTCGCGTTGCGGGCATAAACATTAACCAACACGAATGGTATACTGGAATGAACTCTCAACGCCTGTATTTGTATATCGTCACTGTCCCAACTGGACATGTCTAGATTTCATTTAGAAGTATAGAAATATGCAGAAATATAAAGATACTGAAAGATATAGAAACATTTGAAAATATAGGAACATGGAGAAATATACAAACATATAAAAGTATACGAACAAAGAGAAATATAGAAATGCGTGCATATGCAAATATAGAAACATGGAGAAATATAGAAACAAAGAAATATAGACACATGGAAAAATATAGAAATTTCTACATTTTAGAAACATGGAGAAATATACTATATACAGAAGTATTTGTTTCATAAGGAAAGAAGGTAAAATATTAATGGACAATGAAAAGATGAACAGAATATATTAAAGAGCTCTATGGTGATGAGGACAGATCAGAAACAAACAATTACCATCAATGCAAACACTGAAAGCAGAAGTTGAATGAGCTATACAAGACACGGGGAAAGGTAAGTTCCCCCCAGACAGCATTGGTGGCGAAGAGATTAAAGCTGTTGGTGAACTGGGTATAGAAGTGATAATAAAAGTGTTGAATGGTATCTATAAGATTGGATATATACCCGATGATCCCTTGAAGTCTGTTGTCATAGCTCTACCAAAGACATCTAGAGCAACGAATTGTGAAGAAGTGATAACAACATTGATGAACGATGTTTATAACAGTGGATATATACCCGATGATCTCTTGAAGTCTGTTGTCATAGCTCTACCAAAGACATCTAGAGCAACGAATTGTGAAGAAGTGATAACAACGTTAATGAACGATGTTTATAACAGTGGATATATACCCGATGATCTCTTGATTTGATTGTCGTAGCTTTACCAAAGAAATCTAGCGCAACGAATTGTAAAAAAACATCGCACAATTGATTTAATAAGTCGTCTGATTAAAATAATGATCAGAATTAACACGAAAAAAAAAAAACAAGAAAATTAGCAGAAAGAACGATTGAAATATACAGAGATCTTGACTAGTGTTTGTTGGGTACATTAAAGCATTTGATCACGTGAAACATAGAAAAATAATTAGAATGTCGGGAACTGTAAACATTGATGCTAAAGATCTGAGAATTCTACAAAGACATGCAATGGCAACAAATTGCAGTCATAAATATCGACAACTAATTGGGAACTTTTCAATGTATTACCACCCGACCTGTTCAATTTGTACCGCGAAATATTAGTGGGATCCACAGGCTTGGCCATGGGAATGTTCCATGGACTTTAGCTGAAGCAAATAAAACGCATAGTCTTGTGTATTTTTCGAATGTGGAGCATTTGTTATCTTAGCAATACCTGTGACTATGAATTTTAATTGTTTCAGCTAAACTATTATTCATTAATTCACTTTACATGATATAGAACTCTGCAGTATACACCTGACGAGATGTAGCGAAATATGCCAGGCAATAAATCGTGCAACATATTGTTTGTGCCTTCTGTGTTTACATTCACTAAGGCTAAGGGAATCCATTGTTTTAAACCTTGACCGTACAGGTGTTCCTTCAGCGAAGCGCTGTCGACATCTGCAGGTGGCGGGTTCCAATCTCAATCTGGCCACTACAGATGACAATGTTGATGTGTTCAAGCGTGTCCTCTGATCTCTACTTGTTGCCATTACTACTATGAGTGCCCAACAATACTTACACACTCACTTCTCGTGCAATTTCCATAGGGTCAACGGTTTAACAATAGTTAATATGTGTTTGAATTCACCCATCGAGACAGCTTATTTATATTCCGTCTAATTTAAGTTGTTTATCGTCACTTCAACTACTGATTTCAGTTGTCTTTTGTCACTTCAACAACTGATTTAAGTTGTCTTTTATCACCTCAACGACCGATTTCAGTTGTCTTTTGTCACTTCAACGACTGATTTAAGTTCTCTTTTGTCACTTCAACGACTGATTTCAGTTGTCTATTGTCACTTCAACGACTGATTTCAGTTGTCTTTTGTCACTTCAACGACTGATTTCAGTTGTCTTTTATCACCTCAACGACTGATTTCAGTTGTCTTTTGTCACTTCAACGACTGATTTAAGTTCTCTTTTGTCACTTCAACGACTGATTTCAGTTGTCATTTGTCACTTAAACAACTGATTTCAGTTGTCTTTTGTCACTTAAACAACGGATTTATGTTGTCTTTTGTCACTTAAGCAACTGATTTGAGTTGTCTTTTGTCACTTCAACGACTGATTTCAGCTGTCTTTTGTCACTTCAACGACTGATTTCAGTTGTCTTTTGTCACTTCAACGACTGATTTCAGTTGTCTTTTGTCACTTCAACGACTGATTTCAGTTGTCTTTTGTCACTTAAACAACGGATTTATGTTGTCTTTTGTCACTTAAGCAACTGATTTCAGTTGTATATCGCCACTTGAACAACTGATTTTTGTTGTCTTTTTGTCACTTGAACGAATGGTTTAAATTAGCTCACGTCGATTGAGTAACTGATTTAGGTTATCTAGTGTCACTAAAACAATTGAGTTAGGTTATCCATTGTCACTAGAACAACCGATACAAGATATCGTTGCTTGAACACCTAATTTAAGTTATCTTTTCTCACTTGGACAACAGATTTAAGTTCTCTTTTGTCAACTGAACACCCGATTTCCTTGTCGATTTCTGGACACTAATCAGAAATTGGACAGTGTCATTCTCCTTGTCTGTGAGTTTGTACACCTAGTGATATGTGCTTGTTGCAATCCAGGAGATAGTTGGTGTTCGCGGTTCATAAACTATAACTGTGTGCTTGTTTTGTGTTCATTTCATTGGATGAAAGAGCTCGGATGGAACAGGAAGCGATACTGAAAGGTAAGGGACAAAGTTTGTTTGGGTTGTAGTCTCTCTCTCTCTCTCTCTCCCTCTCTCTCTCTCTCTCTCTCTCTCTCTCTCTCTCTCTCTCTCTCTCTCTCCCTCTCTGCCTGCCTGCATGTCTGTCTGTCTGCCAGCCTGTTTGTCTGCCTGCTCGTTGCCCTGTCTGTTTGTCTGCCTGCCTGCCTGTCTTTCTGTCTGTCTGTATGTATGTCTGTCTGTCCGTCCGTCCGTCCGTCTGTCTGTCTGTCTGTCTGTCTGTCTGTCTGTCTGTCTGTCTGTCTGTCTGTCTGTCTGTGTTGGAGATCCATTCAGCCAATCTTCACTGTGGAGACGATATTTGATTGATCGATTGATTGATTGATTTATTGATTGATTGATTGATTGATTGAGAGTGTATGCTGGGAACATGAGTGGCTCGCCCATGTGGACAGCACAGCGATTTTATTCAAAAAACTTTCAAACGTTAAGAACGATTGTTCTTAAACATCCGTTGAGCTGATGCCGGGGTAAGCGGTTCAACCCCTGCACCGGACTGTTGAATTAAAATGTTGACCTCTCGTCCTTGACTTGGGGACGTAAATTACAAGTACCTCTGAAGTCGGAGTGGGTTCGCCTGATGGCGAGGGACACTGTTAATAGGGAAAGCTAACCCACACGCAAAATTCAATCCAGCCAGCACTACTAGAAATAATGTGTATGTACTACGCTTGTGTTCAAAGCGAAAGAGCGCTAAAGCAAAAAAAAATACTTTCAAACTTAACTATTTGCCTTGGCAGTCTTCCAGTATGCGTAATACGTGTACCTGGGTTCGAAACACAGCGGTGCTGGGTTATTTTCGAAAAAGGTATAGGTGCCGGTCGTTCAGAAAGCAATGGCAAACTACTGAACGTAAAACTTGCCCAGGAATCACGAACAGCTAAAATGTTGGGGCTGACTGCTACGTCCTGTGAATGACATGCAACTTGCATACATACACTGCGTTTATAATTACTGTGAGTTATATTTCTTAGCGAGCGTAAGGTTCACACGAGGCCTCTTGGTCTTCCGCTATTATCCGATAAATATCAATTGGAGAACACTCTGAGCCACTAAGACAGTTTATAAATAAACTGACACGTATTGTTTGGCGTTCATAGAAGTAAGGGTAATAATTAGAGACGAGAGGACGCGCTAGACAACATAAAAATTGAAAGTTATAGTTATCGACCGGGATTCGAACCTGTCGCCTCCAAATGGCGACAGCGTCTCGCTGCAGGAACAAGTGTACCTCGACGCATGGCCAACTAGACACCCCTCTTCTTAAAAAGGCGATATAAGTGGGAAGATGATATCAATATATTATGTTAGAGTGTCATTCATTCATTCAGTAGCATGTCCTTTGCAGAACCTCGCTCCCATAACAACCTTCCGGAAAACCTCTCGATCATAAGCGAGATGTCCCGCGTCTGATACACCCATCTGGAGATCATCCGCCACATCCTGCACCCATCTTCTCTTTGGCCGTCCTCTTCCTCTCTTCCCAGACAAATACCCCTCCATTATTGTTCTCTCCAAACTTTCGTGACGTTTCAAGTGACCAAAATATTTCAATTTTCTTTATTTTATCGTCTTTAATAGCCAACCTTTTTTTCAATATTCAGCTCTTGAAGTATGGATGCATTTGTTCTTTTCTTTACCCAAGATATTCTTAGAACAGAATAGAGTTAGATTGTACAACCAGAATAAATGGCGGGCTGTCTCCGAGGTTCGACCGCATCTCTAAGCCAATAAGAAATTTAGGAATCAAAATGTGTTTTCGACAAAGTAATCAATCCACTTGAGAATGTTATAAATCAATCAGGTGCCGTCTCCACGAAAAAGAGAATGGCTGCTTTGGATCTCCAACACGGTCTGTCTCTTGCCTTGATTGTACATTCTGTTCGTCAATCTCTTGATGTTATCTTCCCACTTGTATCGTTGTCTACCTCCTGCTCTGTTGCCTTCAACCTTACCCTCCAGTATGATTTGTATAAGAAGCTATATGGTATCACAATAGAAGAATTAGAAGTACTGGAAGAAAATTTTGAGTAGGTATATTAACTAGAATATTGAATTATATTTACAGCAGTGGATATTTACCGAGTGATATGCTGAAATCTGTATTTATAGCTATACCAAAAAGACCAAGTGTAATTGAATGCGAAGACTTTCGTATAATTAACCCCATAAACCATGTCACTAATTAACCCCATAAACCATGTCACTAAGCTTCTACTCAGAATTATAATGAGAAGAACAAGTTAAAGTTAGTTGCATATCCTTTACAGACGTTAGCAGTTAACACCAGCATTTTTTTTTTCTTTGCTGTTGTTGATGTTTTCTCAAGTTTACGTTCAGTAGTTAGCCCCTGATTTCTGAACGACCGGAACCATTTATTTACCATTTACGTAAAAAAAAAAATTTAAAAAATTCAACACGATCTGTTACCAAATCGCGCGCAGCTGTGTTTCGAACGCGGGTATATGGGATCACGAACCACGTTCTTAAGCTCTTCGCCACGTAGCCGGCAGAAGAACAAGAAAGAAAATGAATATGGATATTGGTGAAGACCAGTATGGATTTGTGGAAGGAAAGGCTACAAACAATGCAATATATACATTATGAACACTAATAGGAAGATCAATAGAGAAACAGAGAGACATATATTTGTGCTTCATAGATTATACCAAGGCATTTGATAAGGTAAAACATGATGAACTGATTGATGGGAAAGATCATAGAAAAATAAAGAATATTCACTGGAATCAAGTAGCAGCAATTAAAATGGGAAATAAAGAGGGTAATTATGAACAAATAAAGCTAGGTGTACGAAGCTAGGTGTTATGTCATTGGATCTCTTCTCCCTATATTGCGAGGTAATAATGAGAGAGACCAAAGAGAAGCCAGAAATACCAATCGGAGATTATAATATGAACAATCAATGTTATGCAGATGAAATAGTATTTGTGGCGAATAATACAAAAGATCTACTACAATTGTTGGACACTGTAGTAACAGAGAGTGCAAGGAAAGTACTCTCCTTGAATATCAAGAAAACAGTAACAATGGTGATATCAAAGAAAAAAGTGTCACCAAAATGTTAGATAGAACTAGATAGGGAAAATTCTTAACCAAATGGATAATTTGTATATACCTAGGGGCCTTTATAACATCAGATGGAAGGTGCACAAGAGAGATTAAGGACATAATAGAGCTAGCAAAACCTGCATTTCAGAAATTGAAAAGTATATTAAGCACTAAGTCACTATCATTGAATGTAGGATAATGCTGAAATGCTATACTGAACATGTTTTGCTATATGGCAGTGAATCTTGGAATGTAAATGAACAAATTAAGAAGAAATTAGAAGCAACAGAGATGTGGTTCCTGAGACGAATGTTGCGAATTCCTTGGACTGCCAGAGTGAATAACAACGACTGCCTGAGACAGGTTAATGAAACTAGAACATTATATTCAACAATAAGACAGAGACAAACAGCTTTCTTTGGTCATGAGAAGAGAGGCATTGGAGAACATCGTGACAACTGGAAAGATCGAGGGGAAGAAAGGCAGAGGCAGACCAAGAGAAATGATGCTGGATGGACTGAGACGGTGGCACGGAGGAATATCATCAGCAGAGTTGATTCAGAACACCAAAGACAAAAGTTTGTGGGTTTGATTCCGTGCCACGTCGTTCGGTTCACGAGTGAGGGTCGTCGCTATAGCTATGGAATTCGAACTTTTTCCGACGCTTTCGGCAGGGCGCCCTGTGTAAAGAGACCGAGTCATACTGATAAAACCCGGTGCAATGAAGTCTACCATCTTGCTTGTTTTCAATATTGTTGTACACCCACACGTTAGCGTCGTTTTTGATGACGTTATTCGTTTATTCATCATTATCATGTGCCATGCCGATAAGAGTGGGCGGTCATGTTTCCCCATCTCACGCGATCACCAGAGTCGTGGATCAGCTCTCTAATAAACGAATGAAAACCTATTGGTTCATTAAAGTAGATATAAATTATGCAATTTGTTTATTATTATGCTCATTTCATTCGCTATGATTATATTTGTGTTTGAAATCTCCGTGATTGTTCCACCCATAACATGGTAATATGCATTCATTTGACAATGCTAGTTATATGTGAATGTAACATGCACAATAGATCATTGATGTACGAATGATAAGTGGCTGGAAGGGCTGGGTGAAATAAAGTCTTGTGACCATTTGAAATTAAGTTCGTTCGTTCGTTTCCTTTCATATAAAAAGGCAATTTAGATCTATACAATCATCATCATCATCAAGTGCAATGACATCTGGCCTAGGCGTTCATGTCTCTCCACAGATCTCGGTCTTTGGTGTTCTTGATCAACTCTGCTGATGATATTCCTCCATGTCACTGTCTCGATCCATCCAGCATCATTTCTCTTGGTCTGCCTCTCTATAATTGGTCTCTATATAATCAACTCATCTTGTTACTCTTGTGGTGTCGAGGTGAAGCATAAACAACGGGAGAGTGCCCGTTTATGGGCTTCATGTATTGAGATTCCCATGGACTCTGCTATTCCCTCTGTCCATCATTTACATGGTCGGCTCGGATGATACTTCTTAGTTTTTCTACGAGCAGTATTCTACACAATCACCACGAACAATACAACACAGCCAAGTTCCCAAAGGGACACTGCCGTAGTGCAGTGGCTAGTACGTTTGCCATCCGAACAGATGACCATGGTCGCATCATAGCATCGCGGCACCCAGGTCAACCCAGAGTGATAACAAACAGTAGCAGGAAATGTCTCTAAACGTCAAGGGACCTGTGGGATGTTGACCGCATCAGCCATCCAGTGGCGATTGGTCTATAAACGTAGGAAGTTAGCACTTAAAGACAAAAATACGTCTCAAGACTGGGAAAGAAGGTTTCTCACGTTTCGAAAATTATCCTATTCTCTTCATCAGGCTATTAATTTTCATGTAGGATGTTTGAAGCCTGAAGAAAAGCGTAGGGAATTGCATCGAAACGTTAGTTTATGTAATTATTAGTTGTGACTTATATGTCATCATAGTCTTTGCGTATAATCATTATATGTCTTTAGTGCACATACAAAGCTTGATAATTTCTCTCTATTTCTTGCTTTCATTCATTACTTATGTAGATATCCTTATTCTTCATTATTTACATCCATTTATTGACACGACTTTTGTTATAATTTTATCTTTACTTTAAATACATTCCCGCATTTATTGTTATTGTGCATACTCGTTATCCCGCAAACCACGTTCGAAATACAACTGCGTGAGATTTGGTAGCAGACTGCTTTGCGCTGGTTTTCATACACATCTCCGTGGCGAAGTGGTCAAGCCGTCTGCTTCGCGCTCCAAAGGTTTTGGGTTCGATTCCGGGATGTGTCTTTCAATTCATGAGTGCATTTTTCTCGGAGACTCCGGGGGGTCGTCGCTGGAGCTACGAAGTTCGTGCTTTATGCTACGCTTTCAGCAGGCCGCCCTGCGGAAAGGGACCTAGCCCTATGGGATTAAACCCGGGGCAATGAAGTCGATCCTTTCGACTTTTAAGACTTTTAAAGACAATGATGTGAGTGCCAGTCGTCAAGAAAGCAATGGCAAACTATTGAACGTAATATTACCAATAAATCACAAACAGCCAAAATATATTGGGGTTGACGAAGACGACCTGTAAAAGAATATGCAACTAACTTTTAACTGTATGGATCAGCGTCAACAACATCGTCATCATCAAGTGGCATGCCGATAAGCGTGGGCGGTCATGCTTCGCCATCTCACACGATCACCAGAGTCGTGGATCAGCTCTGTGTTCCTGTCTCGATCATACCACGTGGCCAAGCCATCAGGTATTTACTGCTCTGCCTTCCTATTGTTACTTTCCCCTTAATCTTGCCTGTTGTCACCAAGTTCTCCAGTTTATTTCTTCTCAAACCGTGCCCAACAATATTTTGACTTTCTACCTCTAATTTCTCTAATCAGTTTACGGTTTTCATTTGTTTCTTGCTCATTGTTTTCACACAAAAGTACACAAGTGCGCAGATCCTCTCCTCCGTATCTCCCACAGCGTGCAGCGCCTGGCGATGCCGGTTATGTGTAGGTACACCAGACTCCCAGCAGCCACATATTTAGTTAGTTAGTCGACAGATCATCCTCATTGCACATCGAACCATTCAGTCCATAAGTGCTCAGATCCCCTCCTCAGCAAATCTCGCAGCGTGTAGCGGCTCACGACACCAGTTCTGTGTTGGTTTATGAATCTGCTATGGCTTCCTATGTAGTGTTCTTGTTTGGCCACACATCTTTTAATTTGCTGTTCTCGCAGTCTGACCATGGTTGTAGATTCACAGTCATCACTTGGTTCTCGCAAAAGTCTCACTTCTCGTAGAGCATTCAGAATGTCAGTCTGGTCCATGGCGCGTCCGCCCTCCACAGTAGCGTTACCTGCGAGCTTGTCAGACAGCTCATTTCCTTGTACTCCCGCATGCCCTGGCACGAAGATGAAACTAATCTTTGCCAGCTGAGACCGCTCCAAAGACAACAACCACTCTCTTCGGATCCATCCCATCTCTATCCTCCTGAGCATACTCACTGAGTCACTAAGGAAACATGCCCTAGTGAATGTCTGTGTCTCGAGTTATGTTAATGCTTTACTTACTGCCATGACTTCCATAGTCAGGCTACTGTGGTCTCAACAAAAGCACCAGAGTCCTCCTTCACAATTATCTCTCCCAGCATCCAGGTCTGTGTAGGTACACCAAACTCCCGTGACTCCCAGCAGCCAGCTCTTGTCCTGAAACGCTGATCGCCCTCACTAGCCAGGACTGCGCTGGTACCCATTTAAAGAAGGGTGGACACGTAAACCAGGAATATGTTTGTAATCTCCAACTCGAGGGAGTTTCATCACATGACCACCCGGTTCGTCGGGATTGTCAAAGTCCTTTCACTAATGTGTAGTCCACAACCACCGACGGAATATGCTTTTGAACATCAATAATGTAGCTTCTTGTTTATCCTGTATTCAGGTCAAGGCCGAATGAATCAGCTTGGGGGCGTGTTTATCAACGGTCGACCTCTACCTAACCATATCCGTCTGAGGATTGTTGAGATGGCATCCCAGGGCGTTCGGCCATGTGTCATCAGTCGGCAGTTGCGTGTATCACATGGGTAAGACATTCGTTTCTATCTATCTATCTATCTATCTATCTATCTATCTATTTATCTATCTATCTATCTATTTATCTATCTATCTATCTATCTATCTATCTATCTATCTATCTATATATCTATCTATCTATCTATCTATTTATCTATCTATCTATCTATCTATCTATCTATCTATCTATCTATTTAATATATCTATCTATCTATTTATCTATCTATCTATCTATCTATCTATCTATCTATATATCTATCTATCTGTCTGTCTGTCTGTCTGTCTGTCTAATATATTTGTCTATTTATCCATCCTTCTCAGATAAGGGCGAAAAACAGGAGGTCTACTGGAGCCACTTTAATAATCCCGAATCAGTTGGAAATCGCAAAGAGTAGGCAGTAACGTTTCTGTCGTGGCAAAAATGGTTAAGAACAGAAGATCTATCCTCGGGTAGTTAGAGTCCGTGACCTTGGATGGAATCTATCTAGAGGGGGGGGGGGGAACCTGGACACAAATGCATGTTGAAATCGGGCACAGTAACCTTTGAGGTGCATAACCAGGGGTGACACAGTTCCTTCAAATGTGGAACAAAGAAAATGGAGATAGTCACGACTCGTCACACTACACACAGTCTGGTTGTCACGTGGCCTTGGTTGGTCATGTTCCCTCTAAGATTTTTAGATATTTCTTTTGGGGTTTTTGAATATTTCTTTTGGGGTTTTTAGATATTTCTTTTGAGGTTTTTAGTTATTTCTTCCTGGGTTTTTTATATATTTCTTTCGGGGTTTTTAGATACTCCTTTCAGGGTTTTTAAATATTTCTTCAAAGCTTATAGATCTTTCATCCAGGGTTTTTCTTCCAGAGTGTTTAAGATATTTCTTTCAAAGTTTTTAGATATTTCAGTATCCACAAACTACCCAAAGCAGAGTGAAAATAATTAGAGAAAACATTGACACAATAAACACTTACCTGTATGATTCTCGTCATCTCACACACCTGGCCCAGGCATACACACGACGCATGTCTCCTCCTCCAGGTGTGTCTCCAAGATCCTACAGCGCTATCAGGAGACCGGCAGCATCCGGCCGGGCGTCATCGGAGGCAGCAAGCCCAGAGTGGCCACCCCTGATGTGGAAGGTCGAATAGAAGAGTATAAGCGGGAAAACCCTGGGGCCTTCAGCTGGGAAATCAGGGACAAACTGCTCAAGGTGGGAGATCATAACGTGAGTATGTTACACCTATCTGCCACGCATGTCTTAAGAGTGGTAGTATTGCACATTGCATAAATATCTGTTTACCTAATAACTAGCTTACTGTGTACATCCACCACGTCGCTCTCAGTACAACTTCGGGTGCTCGTATGTGAAGAAAGCGGCGGTCATTTTGAGGTTGTTCACAATTCAGAGTTTTGTCCTCAAATGAAATGGTGTTCACAATTCAGAGTTTTGTCCTCAAATGAAGTCAGTGTTGGCCAAAGTAATTTCCTGTCACCTCCCCAAGGGCGGGATGGCTTGTGGGCAGGCACACAGCGAACTTGTGGGATAACCGCAAAACGATTCGAACGTCTTACACCTGGAAGACAGAGTGAGAACGTACCGCAGGAGAAAGACACAATGCCGGATCATTGAGACCCACCCCTAGAGAGTGTTAAGAAGATGAATTAACAAGTCTTCAAGTCATATCTGTGACAATTAATGGGAAATTATAGGCATTAACAAATCTTCAAGTCTTCTCTATGAGAATTAATGGGGAAATAGCGGATCCCAAACAATGTAAGTAGAGGGGGTGAAGTTTCGTCTCTTGCTGGAATAGAGCGGCCCAGATCTCACTGCTGTATACAGGAGAATCGATGACACGGGTTGTCTCTACCACAGACTACAGGTCTCACTGCTGTACAACGGAGAGCCGAGGACACGGGCTGTCTCTACCACAGACTACAGGTCTCACTGTTGTACAACGGAGAGCCGAGGATACCGACCATCTACACCACAGACTTGGTCGTCCTTCTTAGAGGAAGTCTCCATGGCGTAGTGGTTATAACGCGCTGCCTTGCGCTCCGAAAGTTGTAGGTTCAATTCTGGACAATGTCATTCAGTTAAGAAGTGTCATTTTCTCGGAGGCTCCCGAGGGTCGTCGTCGGAGCTGCGGAGTTCGTGCTTTGTGCGAGACTTTCGGTCGGGCGCCTTGCGGGAAGACACCGAGTCATATGGGATGAAACCCGGTGCTATGAAGTCGATCCTCTCGACTTTTAAACTCTTTAAACCTTTTTCCTGTTTAAAATAAAATGCTGCGTGTCCTTTACAGGACGTTGTGCCCAACCCCAGGTTGTTGTTTTTGTATGGCAATTTCACCATTAAAAGAACGGAAACATACAAATACCTGGGTACAATCTTCAACTGCTCCAACATCATAAGGGAAGAAATACAAACTAGAATCAACTCTGGAAATAAGATATACTATGCACTACAACATCTACTAAAATCAAAGGCGCTATCTCATAACACCAAAATCACAATATACAAAACACTGATCAGACCAGTTGTGCTGTATGGCTCTGAAACCTGGAGTACAACGAAAAGAGACGAAGCCTTGTTACAAACCTTTGAGAACAAAATTTTAAGACGCATCTTTGGACCCATTAGGGATACACATAGTGGAGAGTGGAAAAGAAGAAGTAACAAAGACATTTATGATCTGTTTAAGTCCCCGCTAATCACTGGTATCATGAAGGCTAATAGACTACAATGGCTGGGGCATATAGAAAGAATGGAAGATAATAGGGAAACAAAACTCGCTTACACTCAGGAAATAAATTACCGTAGACCCCGAGGTAGACCAAGAAGGCGGTGGAGAGATAATACATGTACAGACCTACAAGCACTTGGAATCAACGACTGGCAAGAGAAGGTCCACCAGAGAGACGAATGGAGACGGATTGTATTTGCAGCAAAGAACCTCAATGACTCGGAACGCTTAATAATAATAATAATAATAATAATAATAATAAGAAGAAGAAGAAGAAGAAGAAGAAGAAGAAGAAGAAGAAGAAGAAGAAGAAGAATTTCACGTTCAGCAGTTTGCCATTGCTTTCTGCACGAAAAGTCAATATTAAAGGCCAACAGTGTAGTGAATGAACCCATCAACTAGCCAGCGGTTCACGGTGCTCTTATCCATCCAGCCCCGCCGACCACACGTTTCCCCTCTAAGTTTGGTATTTCTCCTGATCACACGTTTCCCCTCTAAGTTTGGTATTTCTCCTGATCACACGTTTCTTCTCTAAGTTTGGTATTTCTCCCGACCACACGTTTCCCATCTAAGTTTGGTATTTCTCCTGATCACACGTTTCCCCTCTAAGTTTGGTATTTCTCCTGATCACACGTTTCCCCTCTAAGTTTGGTATTTCTCCTGATCACACGTTTCCCCTCTAAGTTTGGTATTTCTCCCGACCACGCGTTTCCCCTCTAAGTTTGGTATTTCTCCCGACCACACGTTTCCCCTCTAAGTTTGGTATTTCTCCTGATCACACGTTTCCCCTCTAAGTTTGGTATTTCTCCTGATCACACGTTTCTTCTCTAAGTTTGGTATTTCTCCCGACCACACGTTTCCCCTCTAAGTTTGGTATTTCTCCAGATCACACGTTTCCCCTCTAAATTTGGTATTTCTCCTGATCACACGTTTCCCCTCTAAGTTTGGTATTTCTCCCGACCACACGTTTCCCCTCTAAGTTTGTTATTTCTCCTGATCACACGTTTCCCCTCTAAGTTTGATATTTCTCCCGACCACACGTTTCCCCTCTAAGTTTGGTATTTCTCCTGATCACACGTGTCCCCTCTAAGTTTGGTGTTTCTCCTGATCACACGTTTCCCCTCTAAGTTTGGTATTTCTCCTGATCACACGTTTCCCCTAAGTTTGGTATTTCTCCTGATCACACGTTTCCCCTCTAAGTTTGGTATTTCTCCTGATCACACGTGTCCCCTCTAAGTTTGGTATTTCTCCCGACCACACGTTTCCCCTCTAAGTTTGGTATTTCTCCTGATCACACGTTTCCCCTCTAAGTTTGGTATTTCTCCTGATCATACGTTTTCCCTCTAAGTTTGGTATTTCTCCTGATCACACGTTTCCCCTCTAAGTTTGGTATTTCTCCCGACCACACGTTTCCCCTCTAAGTTTGTTATTTCTCCTGATCACACGTTTCCCCTCTAAGTTTGGTATTTCTCCCGCCCACACGTTTCCCCTCTAAGTTTGGTATTTCTCCTGATCACACGTTTCCCCTCTAAGTTTGGTATTTCTCCTGATCACACGTTTCCCCTCTAAGTTTGGTATTTCTCCTGATCACACGTGTCCCCTCTAAGTTTGGTATTTCTCCCGACCACACGTTTCCTGTCTAAGTTTGGTATTTCTCCCGACCACACGTTTCCTGTCTAAGTTTGGTATTTCTCCTGATCACACGTTTCCCCTCTAAGTTTGGTATTTCTCCTGATCACACGTGTCCCCTCTAAGTTTGGTATTTCTCCAGACCACACGTTTCTCCTCTAAATTTTGTTATTTCTCCAGACATGTTTCTGGAGGGAAGTGAAAAATAAAAACTGCTGCTTTGCCGAAAGAACCCACTACCTCGTCAACATCACACATGAAGTTTGGGGCAGGAGAGCCTGGCATCTGATACCACAACATCCAGCTTAAGAATGGAGGTGGAGGCAGTCACTGCGGCTCTCCGCTGGATGGAGAATACGACACACACACACATTGTGATTGTAACTGACTCAGAAAGCATGCTGACGAGGGTGAGGACGGGCAAGCTTCGTGCGGAGTGGCTTGCTTCGCTTCGGAGGTCACGGGTGACAAGCATCGCCTGGATCTTTTCTCCGGGGCATGCCGGTGTGCTGGGAAATGAACAGGCAGACAGATTGGCTGGCTCTGCAGAACGTGGTGGAGTATTGATACATGACAAGGCAGATGTGGTTGCGGCCTTGTGGGAGCACGTGCACACCTCGGAGGAGCAAATGGATTACCATGGTCTGGCAAGAATGAGACAGCGAGGAGTGACGAGGGGATCTGGCCGACGCTCAACGCTCAGAGAAAAGGCGAGACGGACTTATAATCAGATTGCTACTGGTACTATTAGTGTTGGAACTCTTCGCTGGCTACTGAGGATGGGGACGGAGAACTTATGGGAATGCCCCGAATGCTGTGATGTCGATTCCTAAATCAATCAATCAATCAATCAAACACATGAAGTTTAAGAGCTAGCTATCGTAATCCTTTCTGCCACGCTGACCTCTAGTTTTCCCTGTAAATTTGGTATTTCTCCCGACAAAGTTCCAAGAGACGCGTGGAAAAGGGTGCAGCTTTGTCGACAGATGAGATTGTTGGTGTCTCTGACGATTGTATTACATGCAGCAAATTGGGTCGGCAGCCTATTTAGCATGGCTTCTAACGAGGCCTTTCTTGGAAAGGTCAAATAATGATATAGAAAAGGTCTCGCGCAGAAAGAGCCTCATATCGTGTATGTGGCTTTTCCAGGACGGCATCTGTGACAGAACGAACGCGCCCAGTGTCAGCTCCATCTCCCGGATGCTGCGGTCCCGCTGTCCCAGGGAAGTGGAGGAAGGAGGTGATATCTTCAGGGCAACCACCCCAGGAGAGGCGGGAGCGTCGGCAACAGCAGCCAACATTAACCACGATAGGGACGGTAAGTTTGTGTCCTTCTGTGTTGACTTTCTCTTCGTGTCCATCTTTCACTGGGTTATGGCAGGCGAGTATTGCAACTCTGGTTATTTCAAACCACTTGCCACCTCCACGACCAAGATCACAACCAGAACATCAGCATCATCTTGTGCCAAGCCGATAAGCGTGTGTGGTCATGTTTCGCGATCTCACATGATCACCTGAGTCGTGGATCAGTGCTGTGTTTTTGTCTCAATTATACCATGAGACTAAGCTTTCTAGATATTAACTTTTCTGCTTTCCCCTTTCCACTTTTCCCCTCAGTCTTGCCAGTTGTCACCAAGTTCTCTGGGTGTTTGTTTGTTTGTTTGTTTGTTTTTTCACTTTATGAATTGGCGAAACATGGTTTTCTAGTTATCTGTAAAGAAGGTAGTTTGCCACTGATTCCCTTCTTAGCACTGACCATACTGGTTAATGACCGTAGCCATTGTCTCCAAAATTAGGTCTTCTGCCTACCGTCGTAAAATTGGAAACCAGACCCAACAATTATCTGTCGATTGCTCTTCAGCTCCATCCACCACCCGCATCAACATAATGGACAAGATCTTGTGGCATCTCTTGGTGGCACGGACTAACGACAGACTGGATTTCCACGTCTGGATAATGTCCCACAGATCCCCACGCCTCTCCGCTGATGTGAAGCTGAAGTAGTGGTATTGCACTCCCTGCTGGTTCCAGGGCTTGTGGGGGGACGGGAGAGCTTTGCATTACAGCCCCCCATAGATGGTACTTCAACACCGGCTCAAGAGAAATGTTTTACTCCAGACTCACCCCGATAGATTGAAGCCCTTCTCGGTGCTCAGACGCTCCTAGCCTCAACACATCGGACTCAAGAGCTAGAACTCAGTCTTCCGGGGCTTTTCCATCCGACGAACCAACAAGGACATAAGGGCGCTGTCGATCTCCGGCATAATCTGTTTCTCGTCAAGGTGGTAGAGTGTAATATCCGCTTTCTCGTCAAGGTGGTAGAGTGTAATATCCACTTTCTCTCAACGTGGTAGAGTGTAATATCCGCTTTCTCGTCAAGGTGGTAGAGTGTAATATCCGCTTTCTCGTCAAGGTGGTAGAGTGTAATATCCGCTTTCTCGTCAAGGTGATGGGCTTAATGGTACACCTCTTACACTATTTGCAGGTCCGCCCCTCACATCCCCCACCCCCAATAGAAAACCTTTTTACCCTTGCCCATTAGTTCGTTCGTTGATTGGTTGGTTAGTTGGTTAGTTAATTGCTTGCTTACTTGCTTGATTGGTTGGTTGGTTGGTTGGTTGTTTGGTTGGTTGGTTGGTTGGTTGGTTGGTTGGCTGATCAGATGGTCGGTCCGTCGATTGGTTGGTTGATAGGTATTTCGGTTGGTTGGTTGGTTGGTTGTTTGGTTGGTTGGTTGGTTGGTTGGCTGATCAGATGGTCGGTCCGTCGATTGGTTGGTTGATAGGTATTTCGGTTGGTTGGTTGGTTGGTTGGTTGGTTGGTTGGTTGGTTGGTTGGTCGGTCGGTCGGTCGGTCAGTCGGTCAGTCGGTCGGTCGGTTGTTTGGTTGTTTGGTCGATCGGTCGGTCGGTCGGTCGGTCGGTTGTTTGGTTGTTTGGTCGATCGGTCGGTCAGTCGGTCGGTCGGTTGTTTGGTTGTTTGGTTAGTTTAGTTGGTTAGTTGGTTCGTTGATCGGATGGTGGGTCAGTAGGTCGGTTGGTTAGTTGGTTGGATGGCTGGCTGCTTGATTAGTTGGTTGTTTGGTTGTTTGGTTGTTTGGTTGGTTGGTTGGTTATTTGGTCGGTCAGTCGGTCGGTTGGTCGGATGGTCGATTAGTTGGTTGGTTGGTTGGTTGGTTGGTTGGTTGGTTCGTTGGTTGGTTGGTTGGTTGGTTGGTTGGTTGTTTGGTTGGTTGGTTGGTTGGTTGGTCGGTGGGTCGTCGGTCGGTCGGTCAGTCGGTCAGTCGGTCGGTCGGTCGGTTGGTCGACTGGTTGGTTGGTTGGTTGGTCGATCGGTCGGTCGGTCGGTCGGTCGGTTGGTTGGTTGGTTGGTGGTGAATCGCCTTAAAGACTTAAGTGTGATGCATTGGCATTCAGGTCGTTTGTAAACCTAAAGTTTGAATAGTAAGGTAATGACAATCACCAACAAGGCACTTGATGATGGTGATAATGATGTGTACCTGTGTGTGTAATCTTCTAGTCACTGGTAAACGCGAGCTACTTCAAGTGACTTATGATCTACTACAAGTGAACTGTTCACAGAAATCTCGCTTTGTGTACGCAGAAACACATTTCTACTCATCTGTAAATACACATTGCCTGGGAAAGATGTGAAAACGGCGCCTGGAGAATCAGATCCGAACTCCGGTAAAGACCCAACCAGCGGGAGTTGGTGAATCATGCCTGGCCTGGTGTGACCTGCTCCCGGACTGACGCGCCAGGCACAAGATTAATCCTCCTCCATTCAGGTTCATTGTTGTCCTGGTTTTAATATAGCATTCAACTTAATACAGGCATTCGACAAACAACACTCTCCATTTCTGTCTCTGGTAACTTGACTTTCTTGTTCGAGTCTCTCGGTTACCTGTCCATTGCAGACGGGAACACATTACTCCTCAGCATTTCTAGGAGTAGCCGAAGCGTATCGGAGCAAGAGGACATTGGTCGTGCCGCCGAGGACAGCCCACTGTGGCTTTTCAATGGGCTCCACCTTCTCCTCGAGTCGAACAAAAATTAGCAACAACATTTGGAAGCTTCTCGACCGAAACGAGTTATTGGCTCTTGTCGGTGTGCGCGTCCCACCAGGGGGCTGTAGCAGAAACTGATGATCCGTCCGGGATTCTGGACCCCTGACGGGTAATCTGCTCTTTGATACCGGATAGCCCGAGCCGTGCACGAGGGCTAGTTTTTGCGTGTCGCCGTTGGATCTTAGCGGGTGTCGACGACTTTCTTCATCTGTTATATTCTTTCTAAGGAGCTCTGGCTGTCAAGTGGCTAAACAGCTTTATTAGCGTGTGTGAATTTGAAAAATTAATTTCTTTTTTCTCGCGACGAAGACGTTGAGATAGCTGCAATAAAGGTGACTGTAGGATGAGAGCTTTTCATGGCTGCGTAGACGTTTATCGGAATCGAGTAGCTGAAAAGCTCAGTGTTATGACAATTAAAGCGATTTTATTTTCACAGAGAGAGGAAATATTTCAACAAACAAATGAACAAATCAGAAGAAGTCAAAAAGCAATTTTTAGCATCAAACAGAACAGATGTTGTTCATGTGTACACTACAATAAACAGAACAAGTTTGAGTGTTGGGATTCTGAAGCCCGTATACGGATTCTCTTGTTGTCATCTAGTTGATGATTATTCCTCTGTTTAGCGGAGTCTGTGGGGGTGTGACGGGGTTAATAGAAAGCCGATACAATTGTTGTCATCGTCATCATTATCATAATCATGAAATAACATCTGAAGTCGGACTGGGTTCGCAAGATGGCGAGGGACACTGGAAATGGTGAAAACTAATCCACGCGCAAAAATCAGTTCAGTGGTGCTAGAAGTAGTAACACAAATATGGACTATGCTTGATTTCAACGCGAGCGAACGAAAAACAAAAAAAAAGAAAGAAAGAAATATCATCATTAAAAGCATTTGAGTATTTGGGCTGGTCGTGACGCTCCCTAATAAATTCCATTTCATTGTCCGTCTTGTGAGGTTCTTTTTAAGTCTTAAATGCCTGCATTGATAGATCTGTGCCTGCTTGTTTTGCAAATATTCTCCTTGTGTTTCTTTCATTATCTTCTCCAGTATTTTGCGCCTTAGTATTCTCTTTAGTGTTTTCGTATGTGTTAGCTCTTTGTGGAGCCATCGTTGTCTTCTTTGTTTCACAATCCCCCGACATACCGAGTCCAGTGTTTGATTTCAGCTACACACGATTTGGGAGCATACCGCCTTGCGTTGATTTCGATTATATGAGCGTGGGTTTTCTAGAAAGTAATAACAAACAACTGAACGTAACAATCGCCTAGTAACTCACAGAGAGCGAAAACATTATTGCTACGTCCTGTAAAGGTAATGCTACTGACTTGTTATCTCGTGCAGATCTCTCCCTTGCGTGGCCGTTATGTTAATGCCTCTGCCACAGGCAGCTCCATATATCCATACATAGTATAACAGCAAATTAGGAAGAACTTGGTAGCAACAGAGATGTGGTTCCTGAGACAAATGTTGCAAATTCCTTGGACTGCCAAAGTAACAAACAACGACTGCCTGAAAGACGTGATTGACACTAGAACACTATATACAACAATAAGAAAGAGACAAACAGCTTTCTTTGGTCATGTAATGAGAAGAGAGGCATTGGAGAACATCAAGACAACTGGACAGATCGAGGAGAAGAGAGGCAGAGGCAGACTAAGGGAAATGATGCTGGATTGATTGAGACGGTGGCATGAGGGAATATCATCAGCAGTGTTGATCCAGAACACCAAGGACCGAGATATGTGGAGAGACATGAACGCCTACGACGCCAGCTGGCATGTCACGTGATGATGATGAGTATAAAAACGAGCATTCCGGTCTCAACCCCCCCCCCCCCCAACCAACACCACGGCAGCTCCAGATGCCTATAGATATCTCTATTTATCTGTTCTTCTTCTTCTTTCGTTCGCTTGAAATATGTCTGTAACTGCAATGTTCTCTTGCATGAATCTGTCTTTTTTAGTTCATTCAGCGGTCCATAGAGTTTATCTTCCACTGTTGTCTCTCTAGACCAGAAGGTTCGCCTAGATATGTTGTAGTTTGGGCAATCCTGGAGTATGTGCTCTGCTGTCTGCGACGCCAAACCACATGTGCACATGGCTGAGTCACAATCTTGAATTTTGTATACATGTGGTTGCGTAATCTATTGTGTCCTGTTCTGAGGCACAGAATAATGACCTTTTCTGGTCTGTCCATAATATTGTATTCATCTTGAGCAGGTTTTGGTGGCTTTCTGACTGATTTGATGATTCTTTTCTTTTGGTGGTATGTAACGGACACATCAGGCTGTTCTTCTTTTGCTCCTTCCATAGCCAATCGATCAGCCCTGTCGTTTCCGGGTATTCCATAGTGGGATGGTATCCACTGTATGGTTACCGTATGCTGACTGCGAAGTTCAGAAAGTAGTGTCCTTAGTACTGGCAATTTCCCAGACAGGATGGCCTCGAGTACTGATTTTCATTTGTCAATAGCACCACAGGTTGTGTACCATGGCTGGTACTTAGTAATTTCTCTGTTGCTATCTTGATTGCCTTAATTTCAGCATCATAGTTATGGCAGTACTTTCCTGTTTGTACTCTGGCTGTGTCCCTGGTATTATTTGGGTATTCTATGTACACTCCCGCTCCTCCATTTCGAACAGCATTTTGAGCTGACCCATCTGTGTAGACTCGGATCCAGAAGTCCTGTGGGTATTCTTCATCAAGGAAGCTGAGAGTGGCTGTTCTGCACTGCACACTGTTTTGTTCTTCCTTGTCACATATTCCTCACACTTTTGTCTGGATTTGTAGTGATAGTCTATGTTCATCTTTCCACGGAGTTCGCTCTGGAATAGTTGTTAGGGGGATACCAACTGTGGGCGGATCGGTGGTTTCTCTGCAGAGTCGTTTGACCTGGTGGATAAAACTACTTCTTTTCAACCGCCCCATAGCTAGGTTTTCAAATCTGTTCTTTATAGGGTGGCCTGGCAAGCCGAGGAACTTTTCTGCTTGTATTAGCGTTTTCGTATCTCTGCGCTCACTCAATGCTTGTGTCCTCCCCATCTTCTCCATCTCCACTATAGGGGTTGATCTCATCCCTCCTGTGGTGACTCTAAGTACTTGATGTTGCACCTTTTCCAGCTCTTGTAGTGTGGTTTTTGTGCTGAACACCACACATTTGATCCTTATTCCAGGTGTGGTCATATGCTCTGTTGATAAACTTTGCTAAGTATTTTCCCACTGGCTCCCCATGTGGTTCCACTTAGTTTTCTCAGGATGGCTATTTTCCTTATGGCTTTTGCTACTGCTTTGTTGATTTGCTTTCTCTATGTCAGCCTGCCATCAAATGTTACTCAAAGGTATGTTGGTTCTTTATCTTCTCTAAGGGGTATTCCATTTATCTTCATGATCCCTGCCTTTTGCTTTGGAGAGAAGGTAAACAGAGTGGTGTTGCACTTGTCAGTGTTTATGATGACACACCATCTATTTGCCCATGCAACAAATGGATCTCAGCTCTTTGTGGCGATCTGGTGGCCACTGATACATGTTCATTTGAGCTCCATAGAACCAGGTCATCAGCGTACATTGCCGCTTTAATTCCATGCGGTAGATTAGCAACAAGATCATTGATGAAGATTAGAAAAAGTGTGTAAGACAAGACTCCGCCCTGGGGAACACCGTGACGCAATAGTACTTTCTTGCTCTTGAGTCCGTCTATCTGTACTCGGGCTTTTCTGTTGTGCAAGTATGCTTTCACCCATTTGTACATTCTTCCATTCACTTGATAGTTTCTCAGTTTCTTCTTCAGACTTTCTTTCCAGACTTTGTCAAAGGATTTCTTCAGATCTACCCATGCAGCAAGCACCAACTTCTTCTCTTGGAATGCATCCTCAATTTCTTGAGAGAGGTAGGTTGTCTGATCTTCCGTAGAGTAGCACTGCCTAAAGCCAGCCTGCTGTGGCACAAGGAAGTTTTCACTTTCAATGTACCACTGCAGTCTGTGACTGATGATTCGCTCCATTGTTTTCCGGAGACAGCTAGTGAGGCTAATTGGTCTGTAGCTGAACGCAATGGAACTATCGTTCCCTGATTATAGGAGGGGTATCAAGATTGCTTCTCTCCAGGTTTGTGGAACACTGCCTAATGTCCAGATGTTATTGAAGATCTGCAACAGCTTTGTTTTGGCCTCTGTTTCTAGGTTCCTGATCATTTCATTGGAGATACCATCAGCTCCTGGTAACTTTCTCATTTTCAGTTTTGATATGGCTAGCTCCAGTTCGCTGATTGTGAACCTCATGTACTATTTCATTCTGTCCTGTATGTTGCCATTTCTCTCGAATATCTTGTTGTGTCTCTGAGCTAAAGTCGATGTTGTTATCTTGTGCGAATGAGTCCGCAAAATTTGGGAAGCAGTGATGTTATTTTTTACAAGGGTCAGTATCCCACCCTTTCACCTGTCATTTCGGTCAGATCGGTAACACTGGTAGCTTCTGATTTTGAAGACTATATTTTCGTTGAGGTGAGTTTCTTGCATGCAACATACGCTTACTTTTTCTTGGTCCAAGATGTTTCCTATATGTTTTTATTTTTTTTGCTGACTCCCTCCACATTCCAGTACATTATGTTTAGTCTTTGTTTGGTATGGCCAGCCGTTCTATTCTCAGGTCCCCTGGCTCCACAGGACATCTGAGAAGGACCTCCAGTAGTTGTGGTTGGACCCTTTCGAGGCATAGGGCCCGGCACTGCACATGCAGGGCAAGCACCATAACATTTAGCAGTAGTCGACATATTTCATGGAGTGATTGCGTGACATCCTGATATCTGTGGTGCGCCTCCTGGCTTGTTGCCCCCGTCTTCAGCACCTTTCCTTTGCTAGAGTAGACTGTGGTCTTACTCGGGTTTAGATGTGTAGGCACGCACACATGTGTCTGCGCATGCATGTACGTGCATACACATCTAGAGCGTTCTGGTTATTTCTCGGCGCCAGTGACTCGCCGCCGTGCCTTCTCCTGTTAGTTAAAACAGGTCCGCCACGAGAAGGCCAGGAGTTGGACTTTAACTGCAGGGGTGATGAATGCACGAGCCATTTGGGTACTTATGCAAAGTTGGGCGCTCACCCCAAACCTGCCCCCGGTTACATAACAGCAACATTTGGAACCCTATCTATCTGTTAATGCATTGACCATTGTCCCCAGACGTGTCTGACTGCGATTCTGAGCCAGGGCTTGAACTCAAGAGAAAACAGCGGCGCAGTAGGACGTCTTTCACCAGCGACCAGCTGGAGGACCTGGAGAGAGCCTTCGAGCGGACTCACTACCCAGACATCTACACCCGCGAGGAGCTGGCTCAGAGAACCAAACTCACTGAAGCTAGAGTACAGGTTGGTCACTTTTAACTTCTTAATATACCTCTTGTCATTTCTTCTTCTTAATCTTCTTTATCATTATCTTCGTTTCTTCTTCTTCTTCTTCTTCTTCTTCTTCTTCTTCTTCTTCTTCTTCTTCTTCTTCTTCTTCTTCTTCTTCTTCTTCTTCTTCTCCTTCTCGCGCCCCCTTCTCTTTCTCCTCCTCCTCCTCCTCATTCTTCTTCTTCTTCTTCTTCTTCTTCTTCTTCTTCTTCTTCTTCTTCTTCTTCTTCTTCTTCTCCTTCTTCTTCTTCTTCTTCTTCTTCTTCTTCTTCTTCTTCTTTTTCTTCTTCATCATCTTCTTTTTTTGTTCGCGTGAAATGTATTTACAACTGCAATATTATCTCTTACATAAACTTTACTGTCAATTTTAGTTCACTTAGTGGTCCATAGAGTTTATCTTCCATTGTTGTTTTTCTGGATCAGAAGGTCTTGCAATATGTGATCTGCTATCTGTGGTGCTAGTCCACATGGCGCAAGGCTGATTTGCCAATCTTGAATTGTGTATACATGTGGTTGTGTGATCGATTGTGTCCTGCTCTGATGAAAAGAATAATGATTTGTTCTGGTCTGTCCTTAAAATAGCAATCGTTTTGTGCTGCCTCACCTAGTATCTTCATATTGTTAGATGGACAATATAATTATTCAGTCTCAAACACAATTCCCAGTTATTGGTTGGCAGTAATACAAGTACAGGAAAGAAGCAGAGATCAAAGAACACGAAACAATATTAGTTGTGAAATCTATGTGTCCGTACCGGGATTCGAACCCCCTCCGTCAATGGCTGAAGGAACAAGTGAACTTCGAAGCACGGGTAACTATCAACACTGTACTCATAACGCATCCGTTGGTGCTAGCACTTTCTCCGTAATAAATCAGTCAGCGTAGAGTGAGATGTTGTCTAATGTGTCTCTAATCTCTATTCCTTTCTTCTATTCAGCGTAGAGTGAGATGTTGTCTAATGTGTCCTCTAATCTCTAGTCCTTTCTTCTACTTCTATTAGCAGCAATCAATACTTGAGAATCTTGTTTACGTGATATATTTATATAAGAATGAGGTATAGTGATATCACCCAGTCTTTGATTCTCTCCCAGGTATGGTCACATCGCCTAGTCCAGTGGTTCTCAACCTTTTTTTGGCCCGTGCCCCCAGTAACCATATTTTCAGAACGTCAATGCCCCCCCCCCCCCCTTTCGTATTTCCTACCTAAAAATTTGGCCCGTGCCCCCCTTCGCCATATTATCAGAACGTCATTCCCCCCTTTCGTATTTCCTACCTAAAAATCCCGCCCCCGCCCCTACACAGTATACGTAATAATGGAAGCTAAATTTAATAGCATATGCTAAAACAAGTCTAGACGTCCACATAAAACATGATTTGTGGGTCTACTTACTTTATAAATTGAATTTTAGAAGGGTGAGGCGTACAGAACCGTACAGCAAGTAGGGAAAAACAATATCAAGTAATCGGTTATTTATTATCGGATATTAACGCGATCTTGAAATAATCTTAATTTCTCCCCCCCCCCCCCCCCGAGAAACTCTAAAATTCCCCCTGGAGGGTGGGGGAATTCCCCACCGGTTTAGAACCACTGGCCTAGTCTTTTATTCTCTCCAGGTATGTTTATATAACACAGACTGTGATTCTGCCCCAAGTATGGTGACATCACACAGTCTTTGATTCTCTCCCAGGTGTGGTTCAGCAACAGACGAGCCAGATGGAGGAAACAGATGGGCAGCAGCCAGCTGTCAACCATCAACAGCTTCATGCACCTGCAACAACCCGCAGCAACCAGCCTCAGCCTGCATCAACACGTAACCTCCCAGCCTCACAACGTCACCAAGTCAACCGTCGCTCAACATGTACCCGCGCCTCAGCCACCACCCGCCGCTTCCGGCTCGGCCTTTGTGTTCAGCGACTCAAACTACGGCCTCACCACGCCATCTGGTAAGATTACTAAGTGGTAATTGATTTAATGATTCAGTTAATGACTGAGTGATTGGATAAATGATTGAGTCACTGATTCATTGAGTTCATTATTTAATAATACTCCATGCATTATCACTGATTGTTTGACACTTGTCTACCAACCCGATGGTTAAGGGTTCGATCCCCGGTGGGACGGATTCAGTTTTTTTTTTTTTTTTTAAATTGATCTGGGCCGCCAGGTTGCCCCTGTCTAACTGGGGCTCCAAGAAATGTCTTGGGAAGTAAAAGCGACCGATGTGGTACTGACCACTGTCATAAAAAACTGTCATTTACTGCCAATATAGCACCTTGAGGTGTATGGCAGAGGGGTCTTTGAGCCTGAGGAATAAAGATCGCCTGGCTAGTGCAGTCGCCGCGAACTGTGCAGGTTAGGATTTTCTTTTTGCCCCCGACAGAAAAAAATCCCACACCTTACCGAGGGATCGAACCCGGGTCTCCCGAATGAGAGTCCGGCGTTCTAGCCACTCAGCCAGACGCTCCTCTAGTACTGACCACATCATCCACATATTGCCGATGGCCTATATAAATATGCGTTTTGCGCCATATGCCCAATACATAATGTACAGTCAAGGCGACAGACATACAGTGTTGCAGATCCATTGCAGCTAACCTTCATTGTGGAGACGGCACCTGATTGAGTGGTTGTCCAATGTACCTTCAAGCTTATGAAAGAGTCCATTACCTACTTCCTTTTTAATAAATAACTAACTGCCTGGACGGCGAGTTGTGCTTAATACTGATTAAGTGAAACAATGGTTTATTTAATGAACGGGCGAATGATAAACATTAGAATCATTTAACTGATTCAGGGTGGAAGGATAATATATCCCCAAATATGACCTTTCATTTGGACAGAAGGACGATGTATAGCCATAGTATTGAATTTAATTGAATTGAACTTTATTTTAAAAGGGTTATAAATTGGGCACGTAGGCCAGTCTTACATTCAGCCCTTCCAAAGACTCATCTTTCGTTCATCAACAGTGCATGATACATTCACATAGGAAGAAAAACAAAGCATTGTCAAATGAATGTTGCAAGCATAAACAATGCATATTATAATGTTATGTGGCACATCCCCCCCCCAACACAAACATCCCGCACCAACCCACACACACATCCCTCACCCACTCACACATCACCTACCCATACCCTCACCCCCAACCATCACATATCCCCAACCCACCACATATCCCTCCAACCACTCACACATCCCGTCATCAACACAGACATCTCACACCCACCCACACATCCCTCACACACCTCCCCACGCACACACAATTCCCCACTCACACATACCCCAACCCACACACACATGCTCCACCCACTCACACACCCCCAATCACACACACATACCCCTCCCACACACACATCCCGCACCAACCCACACACACATCCCTCACCGACTAACACATCACCCACCAATACCCACACATCTTTCCATCCACACACATCCCCACACACACATTGTCCCACCCACCCACACATTTCCCATCCACCCACACACCTCACCAAACACACATACATCCCCACCCACACACATCTCCCACGCATACACACATCCCCACTCCCCCTACACACGCCCCAACACACCCACACACACACACACACGCGTCCCCCACCTACCAACACCAATACATCACCCACCCGCCAACACCCACACATACCACTACACACCAACACCCACACAAACACACCAACTCAAATACACATCCCCCTTCCACACATCCCTCACCCACCCACATATTCCCCACCCACACACGCCCCATCCATACACACATCCCTCCACCCACCCATACACCTCCCCACCCACACATGTATATCCTCGCACACACATCCCACACATCCTCCACTCACACACACTTCTCGCATACTGCCACACACATCTCCTACCTACACACACATCTACCACCCACACACACATCTTTCACCCACCCACACACACACATCTCCCACCCCATACACACCTCCCCCATCCATATATACATCAGCCACACCCATCCGCCAACCCATACACACATCCCCACACACCCCCTACACACATCCCGACACACCCATTCACATACCTCCACCCACACATCCACACATCCACTCATACACACATCCCTCACCCTCACACACACATCCCACACCGACCCACACAATCACCACCCAGACACATCCCTCATCCCCACATATTCCCCCACTCACCCACACAACTCCCCACCCAGCCACACCTCCCACACCCACCCACACTTCCCCAACCCACACACAAATTCCCCAACCCACACACAAATCCCCCACCCACACACATCTCCTAACCCACACAATACCCCCACACACAAACCCCCACCACAAACCCATACCCCAACCCAAACACAATCTTCACAGCTAGACACATACATGATGCCTCACATAATCACTGAAGCTAATTTGAACAAACTCCCACACTTTACTCACATACACTGATGATTATAGTGAGCATTCTCACAAAAATGTAAAATATGGAGGGTACGAAATTGTATGAAAGGGTATGAAAATATAAAAATGAAATACTAGGGCCATTGTGTTATTGGTTTTGTCTCGTGGCATCTTCCGTAGTTTCAATGCTCAGTGAACGGAAATTACATTATAATACTTGTTCATTTTATTGTCTACCATGTTTGGTCCAAATCTACTTTATTTTTCACTGAATCAGTTAGTTACTTTATTTAATGATAAATCATTTAATACATAACTGCAATCACTCAGTTAATGCACAGAATAACTGCTGATTCACGAATGAGTGGCTGAATGAACGAATAATTTAAATATTAAAGACTGAAAGAATTAAAGATTCATTTGGTGAATTAATCAAAGACTGGCAGAATGAGCAAGTGAGACTGTGATTCGGAAACACAATGAACGGTTGAGTCAAGAACTATCTGTCGAATTAACGGTTATGAGCTGAAAGGTGCCATATAACAACAAGTTTGATTGGTTAGTTCCATGGTATAAGGTCAACGTATTTCACAACTTCAGAAAGAGACAGTCTTCAATTTCTGGCCGTATCATGAGAGACAAATGCTGGAACAACCGGAAAGATATCTGGAAAGAGAGATGGAGGGAAGACAGCGTGAGAACTTTCTGGACAGTCTTGTGTCATGGCACGAAATGGAGTCAGCACACGAATTAATGCATGCCGTTGGAGACCGCAAAATGTAGAGAAGTATGATCGGCCACACCAGACGGCAAGGCACGTAATGATGATGGCTGTGTATACTTGATCATACCTCGGTTGTTGTTGTCGACGCTAGTTAGATGTACGGTACCGCCCGTGTGTTGGCGCAATAATATAAATATATAAATAGAGATAGAATGTTTCTTCATGGCTCTCGACTTCATCGTCCATGTCATCATCATCATCATCATCATCATCATCATTCTCGTCATATCATCCCCATCATCGTCATTATCATCATTATTATCACGTTCATTCTCATCATTATCATAATCGTCAATATTATCGCCGATGTCATCATTATTGTCATTCTCATCATTATCATAATCCTCAATAAAAGTCGAGAGGATAGACTTCGCCGGGTTTATGGCTTGAATAATAAATTCTACATAATCCTCAATATCATCGCCGATGTCATCATCATCATCATTGTCATCATCATCATTGTCATCATCATTATCATCATTGTCATTATCATTATCATCTGCAGATTGGTGTGACTGAAATGTTAACTTCTCGTCCTTGACTTCGGGGACGTAAAGAACAAGTATAGGATGTATTTTAATGACTGTACAGTGTCTGAAAATATTGCCGGTCCAAGTTTTGTATTCACTCTCTGTAAAGTTCAAGCAACATAATAAATATTTTCAAACACTGTTGTTTTTTTATGCTGCATATCCCTTACAGGACGTTCCAGTCAACACCAGCATTTTTCATCTGCTGTTGATGTACTAGGCAAGATTACGCCCAGTGGTTTGCAATTGCTTTCTGGGCGACCGGCTCACATACCCCGTAAGTTACCGACGCGGCGAGAACAACTACCAATTCTCGCGCACATCACGTCACTCACGAGAGTATACGGAGAAAGACGCTAACCCCTTTAACGGAGAAAGGCGCTATACACCCTGTACCTCAGAAGTCGGAGTAGGTTCGCTGATGTCGAGGCACACTGGTAAAATGAAAAGCTGCCCCACAAGCAAAAATCAGTCCAGTGCACTAATTACTAGTAGTAGTAGTTATAGTAGAAGTAGTAGTAGTAGTAGTAGTAGTAGTAGTAGTAGTAGTAGTAGTAGTAGTAGTAGTAGTAGTAGTAGTAGTAGTAGTAGTAGCAGCAGCAGCAGCAGCAGCAGCAGTAGTAGTAGTAGTAGTAGTAGTAGTAGTAGTAGTAGTAGTAGTAGTAGTTGTTGTTGTTGTTGTTGTTGTTGTTGTTGTTGTACTAGTAGTAGTAGTAGTAGTAGTAGTAGTAGTAGTAGTAGTAGTAGTAGTAGTAGTAGTAGTAGTAGTAGTAGTAGTTGTTGTTGTTGTTGTTGTTGTTGTTGTTGTTGTAGTACTAGTAGTAGTAGTAGTAGTAGTAGTAGTAGTAGTAGTAGTAGTAGTAGTAGTAGTAGTAGTAGTAGTAGTAGTAGTAGTAGTAGTAGTAGTAGTAGTAGTAGTAGTAGTAGTGTACTACTCTCGATTTCAAAGCGAGCTTACGCAAGAAAAAAAAAATTATTATCACCATCTTTATCATCATCACCGGTATCATTGTCACCAGTATCATGCTCATTGTCGCCGATATCATTATCAACATGGTCATAATCATCGTTAGTATCATCATCATTCTCGTCTTCATCTTTATCATGGTCATCATCATTATCGTCTTCATCTTTATCATGATCATCATCATTATCGTCTTCGTATTTATCATCATCATGACTTTGAGCATCATCATCATCGTCGTCCTCATCATCATTATTATCGTCATTGTAATCATTATCATCACAACCTTAACTAGTATTATCATTGTTATTATTGTCATCATCATCATTATAACCATCGCTATCATCGTCACAATCATCATCATCGCCAGCATGTGAGCGACCCAATAGAACAATCGTCATGATCAGGACGATCGAGGCAAAGGAAACATTAAAACACCAGCCTCCCGGCCTCACCCTCCCCCCTCCTGCAGTAACACGCCTATGATGCATTGCTTCCTCTTGCGCATGTCCACAGACTCGTTCTGGCAGCACCGCCCACAGCTGACCTCATTACAGCAGACGTACCCTCACGCAGCCACCTTCAAACCTGATGTGAGCTATAACGGTTTCGTGGACACCTATCTGTCCCACGCCACCCATCTGTCCCACGCCACCCAGGTAAGTGTGTCTCATTTATTCTAATTTTTTTTTTTTTTTTTTGGTTCTCGCACTATTTCTACTAGCACTGAACTAAACTTTGCGCGTGGACTAGCTTTCCCTATTACCAGTACCTCTCGCCACCAGTCAAACCAGCTCCTACTTCAGAGATACTTGTAATTTAGTACCCAAGTCAAGGACAAGAAGTCAACATTTTAGTCCAACTGACCCATGTAGGGGTGTAACCCCCTACCTCAGCATTTACCCACCGGATGTTTAAGAACGATGCCTCTTATCCATTCGGCCATGCGGACCTCTCTTCTAAATCTCAAAACAGTGAATTCCCTTTGTCTTTTACGACATGCTTGACAGGTTTCAGTGGTGCTATTCTTTGCTTCTCTTACGGGCCTCAGCAACACACTGACGGTTAGTCGGTGTGGTCTCTTAATATTGAACTTTTTTTTAAAATTCATTTCCCATTTTTCATTTTTACTTTAAGGCACTCAATTGATGCCTGCGTACAAGCCGAATTCTTTTCTTTGATAATATGTAGACAAAATTCCTGTAGCAAATTGATTCCGCGAGTCATTTCCACAGAGGATTAATTTTCTAGACAAATTAACTGGAGAAACACCGCTGAGTCGGCGACATACTCCATATCTTCATGTCGTTTGGCCAAGCCCCCCTGTCACGTAAGAGGATAACTCTGCGGCGAGAATAAAGCGGGGAAAATTGAGTTGTGGTTCTTCCATAGATGTGATTGTGTTTTCAGACCCGGACAGCAGGGGGCGTTGCCTAAGACACAAAGACAGGTCACGTGTTAAGAGACATGACGGGTGAAATAGCAGACAGATCATGTGATTATTTGATAGAAATTTCCTGAACAATTTATATGCAAAACTCGTTGACAATATATTTTAATACTTCCGAGTGGATCTGATATGGTTTGATCTGCATCCATCTTCAAATACGGGTGTGTTCCATGTTGTCTGGCACGCCAGCCTGTTATGGCGAGGGTGGCGAGTGTTGTGGTTGGGCCAGTCAAGTCTTCGTCTGCTTCTTCTTGTACTTTCTATCCCCCATTGGGACATCGGCCCATCAACCATGTCACTCCAGTTCCCCCATATCTTTATCTATCCCACGCATATCCTTCCCATATTGTTCATTTATGTTTCTACTTCTCATCTATTCCTTCCCATAATGTTCATTTATGTTTCTACTTCTCATCTATTCCTTCCCATAATGTTCATTTATGTTTCTACTTCTCATCTATTCCTTCCCATAATGTTCATTTATGTTTCTACTTCTCATCTATTCCTTCCCATAATGTTCATTTATTCTTCTTCTTCTCATCTATTCCTTCCCATAATGTTCATTTATGTTTCTACTTCTCATCTATTTCTTCCCATATTGTTCATTTATGTTTCTGCTTCTCATCTACCTTCACATATTGTTCATTTATGTTTCTACTTCTCATCTATTCCTTCCCATAATGTTCATTTATTCTTCTTCTTCTCATCTATTCCTTCCCATAATGTTCATTTATGTTTCTACTTCTCATCTATTTCTTCCCATATTGTTCATTTATGTTTCTGCTTCTCATCTACCTTCACATATTGTTCATTTATGTTTCTACTTCTCATCTATTCCTTCCCATATTGTTCATTTATGTTTCTACTTCTCATCTATTCCTTCCCATATTGTTCATTTATGTTTCTACTTCTCATCTATGCCTTCCCATAATGTTCATTTATTCTTCTTCTTCTCATCTATTCCTTCCCATATTCTTCATTTATGTTTCTACTTCTCATCTATTCCTTCCCATATTGTTCATTTATGTTTCTACTTCTCATCTATTCCTTCCCATAATGTTCATTTATGTTTCTACTTCTCAGCTATTTCTTCCCATGATGTTCATTTATGTTTCTACTTCTCATCTATTCCTTCCCATAATGTTCATTTATGTTTCTATTTCTCATCTATTCCTTCCCATATTGTTCATTTAAGTATCTACGACTCATCTATTCCTTTTGTCATATGGGTTCCAGTTTCAGTCTTTTCTAGTTGATCGAGCAGCTCGTACTATCCTCGGGTTTTCTAGATGATCGAGCACCTCGTACTATCCTCGGGTTTTCTAGATGATCGAGCACCTCGTACTATCCTCGGGTTTTCTAGATGATCGAGCAGCTCGTACTATCCTCGGGTTTTCTCAATGAATGACCTATCCTCCTTTAGGGTCTTTGCTCCACCTTTTTTTTTATTGGTATGTGTCTAGTTCTCTTCATGAGCTCCACAATGGTGACTGTCACCCCATATTATTCAATATAATATGTTGTTAGTTGCAAGTCCGCTTAAAAACGTTACATTCAACCTCGGTATTTACTGTTTTTTGTTATTTTTGGAGACAATTTTACATTCAGTAGTTTGCCATTGATTTCTGAGCTGCCGACGCTCATACCATAGTGAAAATCAAACAACACAAGCTCTCCCAAATCGCCTTCGGCGGACTTCGAACCCTGAATGCCGGGATTGTGACACTGCGTTCACTTCCCCCAGGCCACAGAGGTTGATATGCAAGTACAGGGTGACCTTGACCCCGTCCATCCCATAATGTTGTGTCTTTACCCTTGGCTCTTCACATCTTGTTCTGGGAAGGCTAGGGTACCATCTCATCTCATCTCATCTTATCTCACCTCATTGCATCTCATATCATCTTGTTGTGGTGTCGTAGTAAATCATAAACAGCAGGAGACTGCCCGTCCATCATCTCATCTTGTTCCTCTTTTACCTTGACGAAAATAGAGAGCATCTAATGGATTTTTCTTTGACTCAACGCAACTCAAATCAATTCGTCCTTTTTCCTTTCTTCTGACAGAAGACAAGGTTAGTCATATGTTTTGTTTTAATCATTTTTATTTTTATTTTTCAGATCCCTACCTACACAAACTTGTCAAATGTCACCTACCCCAACACCTGGTCGCCGAACATTAGCACTCATCTACAACCTACGGGTTACCAGTTCGATGCTCGGAACTCTGGTATGAGGTCATAGGTTAATCTACTCTCTCACTTTCTCTCTTTCTGGTCCACTGACACTTTACCTTTCTTTTAATCATACGTCCTACGGTCATCTGGTCAGTATAATTCTCACTCTTTCACCGACTGCTTACCTAATGATTTTTGTCGAGCCCTCTTTTCTGTACTTTGTCTTTCTATGTTATACACACTCTTTCATTTATCGTTTTTTACTTACTCCTTTACACTGCCTGCCTGCCTGCCTGCCTGCCTGCCTGCCTGCCTGCCTGCCTGTCTGTCTGTCTGTCTGTCTGTCTGTCTGTCTGTCTGTCTGTCTGTCTGTTCATCTAATTACAGAAAGTTGAATTCGAGTTGCACTAAAACAAAAATACTGTTGAAATAAAACTGTTTTTGACAGAGACATAGTTATAATAAAATTGACATTCAGAAGCCGAGAGACAAGCCGTTGGAAGTAACTGGCCTTGTCAGAATGTTTTAAGATAACATCACAGCCCTCGGGACATGCCCAGACGTGCTTCATCTCCCTCAAAATACGTCTCCATTATTTCATTACACCATCACCCTAACCCCGTTCAACCTCAGAAGAGAAGTTATATTAGGGTCCATCCCTGGCTCAGATTAATAACCTTGTGACCGAGTCAGCCACAAATAGGATATTAATTGGAAGGTGATTGTTGTCCAAAGAGGATAATGGTTTGCATTGAAGAGTACTGATACTTATAGTTCCAATGGCCAGTCAGTTACGCACACAACTACCTCGTCCTCAACCACGCACCTTCCTCCTAGTGCTAAATTCAGCGGGGACTGTACTAATGGTTCACTTGTCTCCCTTTGTTTCAGGAGGCTTCGAGAAGTGCCAGACTGAGGACCCTCTGTTTTCGCTGCGGATGAAGTCACGTGACCACTCCAACATGCTGGGGCTGCTCCAAGCCGACCATCTTCGCCATCACAACGCGCTGCAGACCTATGACGTCATCTCTACACACCCCATGTCTTACGACGTGCTCAAGTCTGAATCTTCTTCTTAACACATCTGTGTCCAGTACACAGCCAGGCCACCATCTTAACACATCTGTGTCCAGTACACAGCCAGGCCACCATTTAAACACAGCTGCATCCAGTAGACAGCTAAACATCCATCTTAATACGTGTGTGTGTCCAGTTGACAGTCAGGCCACCATCTTAACACATGTGTGTCCAGTACACAGCCAGGCTACCTACTATCTTAAAACATGTGTGTCCAGTAACAGAAAAGCCACCATCTTAACACATTTGTGTCCAGTAAACAGAAAAGCCACCATCTTAAAACATGTGTTTATCCAGTAAACAGAAAAGCCACCATCTCAACACATGTGTGTCCAGTAAACAGAAAAGCCACCATCTCAACACATGTGTGTCCAGTAAACAGAAAAGCCACCATCTTATCTAATTCAGGGCCAGAGGATAATATATCGCCAAAATGTAAACCACCCATTTGACCAGAAGGACGATAAATCGCCATACTCGGGAAATTGTTTTATTTGTTTTGTTTCGTGAATCTTCCGCAATTTCAATGCTCAGTGAATGGAAATGTACATTATAATATACGATCATCTGATTGTGTATCATGTCTGGTCCAAAACTATTTTTCGCTTGGCACTGAATCGGCTAACAACATGTGTCCAGTAATCAAGCGTCAATCTTAAAACGTGTGTCCAGTAAACAGCCTTGCGTACATCATAACACATGTGTATTCAGAATATTACCCACAAAATGACGTGTGTGAATGTATGTCTGTACGTGGCCAAAATATGTGTATCCCCAGCTTTTGATTCTGTAACAGATTATTGCTATATACTTGTTGTTTCGTCCACATAAATACTGAAGGCCACTGGTCATCTAAAGAGATTCATTGATTATGAGTATGAAGGCGACTGATGAGGCTGATATGTGCTGTGCACTAAACCATACGGCAGGGGGAGAGCCAAAACATATTTATTTGCTTTTTCTCATCGCTTTGAACCGGAGAGTAGTCTATATAACTGCTACTACTTCTCAATTCACTGGACTGATGTTTGCGTGTGAATTAGCTTTCCCCATTACCAGTGTGCCGGTCTCTCTGGCCTAGGCGTTAGCGACCTTCTCCGTAATCCCGTATATGCTCGTGAGTAACGTAATCTGCGCGAGAATCGGTAGATGTTCTCGCCGCGTTGGTGACTTACGGGGTATGTGAGCCGGAGGCTCAGAAAGCAATGGCAAACTACTGAGCGTAATCTTGCCAAGAAATCAACAATCAGCTGAAAGATGCTGATGTTGACAGCGATGTCCTGTAAAGGATATGCGAACCAAAAAAATGACCAGTGTCCCTCGCCATCAGGTCAACCCACTACACATTTAAGGTACTTGTAATTTATTCCCCCAAGTCATGGACGAGAAGTCAACATTATAATCCAACTGAACGGTCTATGGGTTGAACCCGCTAACTCGGCATCAGCGCACCTGAATTTTAAGAGCGAGCGCTTTTATCCATTTGGTCATGGTGATCTCGCAGGGATATTAGAAGTTATGATCTTTGGCCCAGATTCGCTTGACCTAACAGAACACGTAGATTTATGAGCTCAGAATCACACTAGCCGTCTTCAGTAACCGGGAATTCTGGTAGCCAATTTGTGAAGCTGGGTCGACCCCCAGTATGTGACAGTATGTTTCGTCCTTCACGTAATTTCTACAAGAAGACCCAGGTTGACAGAGATGGGGTTCTGGGTCAGATTATAACAAAGCACTACACATTGTATGACGTCAGCTCACGGGGACAGGACAAACTTCTCTAACTGATATTAAAAAACTGATTTAGACAACAGTTGTGTGTTTTTTTCCCGCACTCTTTGAGCCCAAACGTAGTCCATAACCTTGCTATTACTTCTAGTGCACTGAACGGATTATTTGCGTGTGTATTAGCTTTCTCTATTAACAGTGTCCCTCGCCATCAGGCGAACCCACTCCGACTTCTGCGGTAAGACAACATTTATAATTTAAACTGTAGTTAGGAATAACAGCACACAGGCCACTAGAGAGATGATACACACTGCGAGTAGCGGACTGGGTTTACAATACCGGTTGCAGGAGACAGAGTTACTAACGGACATTCACATTTTAAACATATTGTCTAATATCTAAGGGGGTCCGCTTCATCACTGGTCGACAAGGTCCACTTCTTCACGGGTCGACAGGGTCCCACTTCATCACGGGTCGACAGGGTCCCACTTCATCACGGGTCGACAAGGTCCACTTTATCAAGGGTTGACAAGGTCCCACTTCATCAAGGGTCGACAGCGTCCCACTTCATCACGGATCGACAAGGTCCACTTCATCACTGGTCGACAAAGTCCACTTTATCAGTGGTCGACAAAGTCCACTTCATCACTGGTCGACAAAGTCCACTTCATCACTGTTCGACAAAGTCCACTTCATCACTGGTCGACAAAGTCCACTTCATCACGGGTCGACAAAGTCCACTTCATCACGGGTCGACAGGGTCCCACTTCATCAAGGGTCGGCAGGATCCAGGTCCATCGGGTACACTGACCCCCTGGCCAGTCCACTACTGCATATTATAAACTCCACCCAGAAAACACAAGTTTGAATTTCTACACAACACAACATGCGTGCTATACCCCCCTCGGATCCTGGAGGGATGGAGCTGAGTTGAGTCGAGTCAAGAATCGACATCAAGCACTCGGAGCACCCCCGTGCGTGCTCCGTCCTCATCTTCAACAACCAGCGAAGAGGTGCATAGCTAGGTGTGACGTCTTCCCCGTGACGGAGGAAGCAAGAAGAGGAAGAGGACACCTAAATCCACGGCAAAAACTAGCGAGTGTGTTAGAGGCTCCATCAGCCGGGGCACATTACTGGCAACGTTGAGTGGTGGGATGTTGCACTGCTTTCCCATAATGTTATCTAACTGTGTTGTATTCTGCACCAGTTGCAGAAGTTTGTGTTTGGATTTCAGAAGTTTGTGGCTTGTTGGACAGAAACACTAATGACCAAGTCCTACAAGAAACAAATGAAAACTGTGAACTGATTAGAGAAATTAGACATGGACGGTCACAATTTTTTAGCCACGTTATGAGAAGAAATAAATTGGAGAACTTGGTGACAACTGATAAGATTGAGGGGAAAATAACAAGGGGTCGGCAGAGAAGTAAATACCTGGATGGCTTAGCCACGCGGTATGGTTGAGGCAAGAACACTGAGCTGATCCACGACACTGGTGATCGTGTGAGATGGCGAAACATGACCGTACACGCTTATCGGCATGGCACATGATGATGATGATGATGATGATGATGATGATGATGATGATGATGATGATGATGATGATGATGATGATATATAAGCGCACTTGCGATTTGACATCTGATTTCGATTTCTCTATCTAGTCTGAGACCCTCTGCGATCATTCTTCCGAGATGAGATCACGAATGTTACAGAACAGTGTTTGGGGTGATGATGTAACGATACCAGGAGCGGGTTACTATGGCACATAACTGCTGATGACTTACGCCATGCGGGTGGCGACTACCCGTGTACGCAATTAATTTATGCTCGATTTGAGTAGGAACTGTGAGGGATGAATAATAATGACACTTGACAGTGATCGCGAGATCGCCGGGTACAACATGGTCTGGGCTGTTGACAGGATAGTTTGTAAGCCTGTTTATGAATATCCATTAGACGTTCAGGGAGGAAACTGTGGCATGTTGCAATCCAATTTTTGAGAAAGATGTTACGACCCCGTTCAGCCGTCGTGTTTGTGGTCGGTTATGATTGGCGTATCTCGTACTTCTTCTTGCATAGATAGGGGCGAGGTTTCGCTTCCTGGATATCGTTTTCAAGGGATGTGGTATTACATATATTGGTCAGAATGGGAGACAACTGTGCAACTCGTTCGTCGGAGAGTAAGCTACCTTGTGTGGAATTCCTCACAAGACTTCATGATTAGTGAGTTTTGATTAATTACATGGTGTATGTAAATGTGAGGGGAAGTCGATAAGTAAGTCACAAATGGCTGTAGACCAAAACGGTGGAAATCGCTAGTGGCTAAGTCCACTGAAAACACACCTCGGCGGGAGACATTTCGCGAATGACGCCGAAGTTGAATGTGAAGTGAAACCGGGGTTTAGAAAACAGAGAACGCAGTTCTATGCAGCCCGTTTGGGAGGACTGATAAAACGATGGGATAAATGCATCAATGTTGATGAAAATTATGTTAAGAAATAAAGGGACAATCAATCAATCATGTGCCATGCCGGAAAGCGTGTGCGGTCATGACTCGCCATTTCACTCGATCACCAGTGTCGTGGATTAGCTCAGTGTTCCTGTCTCGTCCATGCCATGTGGCCAAGCCATCCAGGTATTTTCCTCTCGGTCTTCCTCTTGGTCTGTTCCCCTCGATCTTGCCAGTTGTCACTAAGTTCTCCAATCCATTTCTTCTCATAACATGTCCAAAAAAGGGACAATGCATGTATAAAAATACACTGGTTTCAAGTTGTTATCATATTTAGTTTTTTTTTCTACAGCCATTTGTGACTTACTTATCGACTTCCCCTCGTATATGTAATGTATAACCTCTGAAGTCAGAGTGGGTTTGCCTTATGCCGAGTTAATAGGGAAAACTAGCCAACACCCAAATATCAGTCTACTGCAGTGTTTCCCAACCTTTTTTGTACCATGCCCCACTTAAGCCTTTCTAAAATCCATATTGCCCCCCTCCCCCGCCCCATGCCCCCCCCCCCTCAACATATACATTATTTTTAATATTCAAAAATTGAAATGTTCACTAAAGAAACTTGAATGATAGGTTTTAGGAAGAAATCACTAGGTAATTATTGAGCAAACACAGTAAGTAAATTTTCAAAACATACAATGGAGAACTGAAATTCAAGTACAAAATAATTTTAATGAAAGATTTTTCTATATTATTTTAATTATTAGTAATTATTTATTATTTAAATTTAGTGAGATCCTTTCGCTTGATGCTTGCTGCAAAGAGATCTTATGTCAGGTTCAAATTTAGTTAACTTCAGTCTCAAGTCTCCCCGTTTTGTTATATTCAGATGATTTCTTCCATTTTCGAATTGCCCCCCTTAACAGTCAAATTGCCCCCCTGTGGGGCGTGGGCCCCACGTTGGGAAACACTGGTCTACTGTCAATTACGTTCGAGTTTAAAGCCCACGAACGGGGAAGAAATATGTATTGCATGACGGCCTGTGTGTGTGTGTGCTTTCTTTTGCCCACGACTTTTTTTTTCCGTTCGCTCGTATGGAATTCAAGCATAGTCCATTCATTTGCTACTGCTTCTTATGCACTGGACTGATTTTTGCGAGTGGATTAGTCTTCTCTATTACCAGTGTCCCTCGCCATCAGGTGAACCCACTCCGACTTCTGGGGTAATTTGTAATTTACTCCCCCAAGTCAAGGAAGAGAAGAGAACGTTTTAGTCTAACTGATCGGTGTAGGGGTTGAACCTGCTACCTTGGCATCAGCACACTGGAAGTTTAAGAATGAACGGTCTTATCCGTTCGGTCATGCTGAACTGCGCGCGTGAGACTGTATGTGTAACTATTTGCGTTTGTACTTGTATATATGTGTGCGTTATTGTGTGTGATTGTGCGCGCGCGCGAGTATAACGGTTATCCGTGTGTGAATATGATTGTAGGTATACGTTTATGTGTGGGCATGTCTGCCTGTCTGCGTGTTTGTTATAAACAACAGTTTGTAATTTTGAATTTTAATAACATACAGTACACGAATAAACGTCACGTGACCAATGTGTGATGACCCCACGCAGTTTATTTGTTATTACTGTCTGTTGTTTAACATTCCTATACATGCTCAGTCCTCATCCTCAACGACCAGCGAAGAGTCCCAATGTTAATGGTAGGAGTAGCCTGGTTATGTGTCCGCCTGACTTTTTCTCGGAGTCCGGAGTGTCGATCAAACACATAAACACAACGGGTGACCACCTATCGCTCGACTGCTTAAGTTAACTATGCAAGATAGGCGTCAGTACAAGACGGGACAGAACAAGACTGGACAGGAAACAGAGAGACAAAACAGAACATAACAATGCAAGACAAGACACGACAAGGCAGAATAAGACAGGGCACAGTAAGACAGAACAGAAAATTAGTTAGTCGACAGATCATCCTCATTGCACATCGAACCATTCAGTTCATAAGTGCTCGGATCCCTTCGTCAGTAAATCCCGCAGCGTGTAGCGGCCCACGACACCAGTTCTGTGTTGGTTTATTAATCTTCTTTGGCTTCTTGCGTAGTGTTCTTGTTTGGCCACCCATCTTTTAACTGTTAGCTGTTCTCGCAGCCTGACCATGGTTGTAGATTCGCAGTCGTCGCTTGGTTCTCGCAGACGACTTGCTTCTCATACCGGATTCAGAATATCAGCTTGGTCCATGGCTCGACCGTCTTCCATATTAGCCTTACCTGCAAGCTTGTAGCCCGCTCATTTCCTTGTACACCAGCATGCCCTGGCACGAAAATGAAACTAATTTTTGCCAACCGAGACCGCTCCAGAGACAGCAACCACTCTCTCCAGAGACACCTCATCTCTATCTTCCTAAAAATACTCACTGAATCACTAAGGAAACACGCCCGAGTGAATGTCTGTGTCTTGAGCCATGTTATTGCTTTACTTACTGTTATGACTTCCATAGTCAGGCTACTTGTGGTCAAAGCAAAATCACCAGAATCTTCCTTCACAATTCTCCCTCCGACCTGAGCTGTAAAAGCACATGATCTTCTCACTCGTCGAACGACCGACCCATCTGCGTAAATTACAGCTTCACCCTGCAAAGAATTCTCAAAGATCACAGCCCGTACTTCCGCCTCCACAACAGCCGGATTTTCTTGTCTGCGTTTTCTGTATAATTGGATGCACGCTGAAAAGGACGTACAGAACTCTATTGGCACTTGTACTTACTCCTCGTCCGCTTCTAAGTACACAAATTAACACACCTGTTGAAGAATGTCTTCGGCTTGACCCATCAACGACTTTCCTCTTTTTAACCTGATGCCCTTTACCTTCTTAATTTCACTATGCAGTGGATGTTGTGTGTTTGCGTTAACTCTGAGGTAGGCACATGCTCTGCAAATTTGTATTCTCTCTTCAATGGTTGGAAAATCAAGAAGGTAGCGCATCGCCCTGCATGCTGTATCTCTTGTACATCTAAGAATAATACACTTAGCTTGGTTTTGTATCCTTTCCACCCTTTCCATCTGCTTATGACTAAGAGTCAGAATCGCCATTGCATACTCCAAAACAGACATGACCAGACCGTCGACAAGAAGATATGGATGGCGCTGCTCACAGTTTGCTGCCGCCATCACCCGCATCGCAGCCAAACCCCGCTTGGCCTTTGTTGGCCTAGTCTATGTGCTCAGTGTAAGCGGGGCTTCGATCAAATCGTATCCCCAGGTAATTCATTGGCCGCGTTCTTTCCATAGTCTCTGAACCCAGATTTACAGTTGGAGTTTTCTTTTTTTTTTTTTTTTTTTTTTAGCATATCCTTTACAGGACTTAGCTGTCAACACCAGCATCTTTCAGCTGTATGTGTTGGGGTTGGAGTGTTAAAATATGGTTATTCAAAGAGAACCATGTAACTGCTGCCTTTGTTGGGTTGAACAGAAAATGACAGGACAGAACAAGACACGACAAAAAAAAAAAGACAAAGCGATTATGAAAGGATGGAACATTACATGACACGTGACTGAACAGAACATTACACGTTTCAGAGTAAGGCAGGATAGAACATGAAAGCATATAACGGATCAAGAAGGACATAACAATACACAATAAGATTTTTTTTTTTAAAGAATACGACAGGACAGAACATGATAGGACAGAACAAGAGAGAAAAGAACAACTTATGTCAAGACAGAACATGGTAGAGCACGACAGAAAAGGTCATGACATGGCCAAATTCTGCAGTGAAGAATAAGACCGGACAGTTAAAGACTGGACAAACCATAACATTACAGAAACAGACAAAATAAGTCAGGAGATGACAGGACAGAACAAGACATTAGACAGAACGTGATAGGAAATGGAAGAAACAAACAAGAAACGATAAAACGTAACAGGAAATGAAACGATAGCACGTAACATGAAATGACAGACGATAAATAATAGAGGAGTCGGAACAAGATAATACATGTTCAAATAAAATAACAGAGGAGACAGGACTAGACAATACATGTTCTATACAGCAGAGGAGACAGGACTAGACAATACATGTTCTATACAACAGAGGAGACAGGACTAGACAATACAGGTTCTATACAACAGAGGAGACAGGAGTAGACAATACATGTTCTATACAACAGAGGAGACAGGAGTAGACAATACATGTTCTAAACAACAGAGGAGACAGGAGTAGACAATACATGTTTAATATAATAGAGGGGACAGGACTAGACAATACATGTTTAATATAATAGAGGGGACAGGACTAGACAATACATGTTCTATACAGCAGAGGAGACAGGACTAGACAATACATGTTCTATACAACAGAGGAGAGAGGAGTAGACAATACATATTCTATACAACAGAGGAGACAGGGCAATACATGTTCTATACAATAGAGGAGACAGGAGTAGACAATACATGTTCTATACAACAGAGGAGACAGGAGTAGACAATACATGTTTAATATAATAGAGGGGACAGGACTAGACAATACATGTTTAATATAATAGAGGGGACAGGACTAGACAATACAGGATCTAACCAACAGAGGAGACAGGACTAGACAATACATGTTTAATATAATAGAGGGGACAGGACTAGACAATACATGTTCTATACAACAGAGGAGACAGGAGTAGACAATACATGTTCTATACAACAGAGGAGACAGGAGTAGACAATACATGTTCTAAACAACAGAGGAGACAGGAGTAGACAATACATGTTCTATACAACAGAGGAGACAGGAGTATACAATACATGTTCTAAACAACAGAGGAGACAGGAGTAGACAATACACATTCTATACAACAGAGGAGACAGGAGTAGACAATACACATTCTATACAACAGAGGAGACAGGAGTAGACAATACATGTTTAATATAATAGAGGGGACAGGACTAGACAATACATCTTATATATAAATTAGGATGTGCGTATTTATGTATCTCTGTATGTATGTATGTATGTCCTTTATACGCTCGCGAACGGCCCATCCGATTGAGATGAAATTTTCTACACGTCTTCCTTTTATTCCAGAGCAGCCAACTGTCGTATTTTTTTTTTCTTCTTCTTCCTCCTCCCTCCTCCCCCTCCCAAAATAAGAATCCCCGAACCAAAACGCTAGGGAAAGGGAAGAAAATGACGTGACTACACAGAATCGTCACACGGCAATCATCCTCCCTCCTCCTTCTCCCTTCTTCTCCCTCATCCCTCTTCCTCCTCCTCCTACCTCCTCCTCCCTCTACCTCCTCCTCCTCCCTCCTCCTCCCTTCTCCTCCTCTTCCTCCTCCTTCTACCTCCTCCCTCCTCCTCCCTCTACCTCCTCCTCCTCCCTCCTCCCTTCTCCTCCTCTTCCTCCTCCCTTTCCTTCCTCCTCCTCCTCCCTTTACCTCCTCCTCCCCCTACCTCTTTCTTCCTCCCTCCTCCCTCCTCCTCCCTCTACCTCCTCCTCCTCCCTCCTCCATTCTCCTCCTCTTCCTCCTCCCTTTCCTTCCTCCTCCTCCTCCCTTTACCTCCTCCTCCCCCTACCTCTTTCTTCCTCCCTCCTCCTCCTCTTCCACCTCCCTTTCCTTCCTCCCCTCCTCATTCTCCCTCCTTCCTCTCCCTCCTTCCTCCTCCTCCTTCCTTCTTCTCCCTCTGCCTCTTCCCTCCTCCTCTCCCCTCCTCCTCCCTCCTCCTCCTCCCTCTCCCTCCTCCATCCTCCTCCTCCCGCTTCTTCCTCCTCCCTCTTCCTCCCTCTCCCTCCTCTTCCTCCTCCCTCTACCTCCTCCCTCTACCTCCTCCCTCCACCCTCCTCCTCTTCCTCCTCCCTCTCCCTCCTCCCTCTTCCTTCCTCCTCCTCCTCCCTCTACCTCCTCCTCCCCCTACCTCTTTCCTCCTCCCTCCTCCTCCCTCTACCTCCTCCCTCCTCCTCCTCCCTCCTTCCTTTCCCTCCTTCCTCCTCCTCCTTCCTCCTTCTCCCTCTGCCTCCTCCCTCCTCCTCCTTCCTCCTCCTCCCTCTCCCTCCTCCATCCTCCTCCTCCCGCTTCCTCCTCCTCCCTCTCCCTCCTCTTCCTCCTCCCTCTACCTCCTCCCTCTACCTCCTCCCTCCACCCTCCTCCACTTCCTCCTCCCTCTCCCTCCTCCCTCTTCCTTCTCCCTCTTCCTCCCTCCTCCTCCTTCCTCCTCCCCCTCCTCCTTCCTCCTCCTCCCTCCTCCTCCTCCCTCTACCTCTTCCCTCCTCCCTCCTCCTCCCTCCTCCTCCCTTTTCCTCTATCTCCCTCCTTCTCCCTCTCCTCCTCCCTCCTCCTCCTCCTCCCTCCTCCTCCCTCCTCTTCTTCTCTCCTCCTCCCTCCTCCTCCCTCCTCCTCCTCCTCCCTCTACCTCCTCTTCCCTCCTACTCCTCCCCCTCATTCTCCCTCCTCCTCCTCCCTCCTCCTCCCTCTACCTCCTCCTCCCTTCACATTCCTCCTCCTCCCTCTTTCTCCTCCTCCCTCTCCTCCTCCTGCTCCCTCCTCCTCCCTCATCCTCCCTCCTTCTCCTCCCTCCTCCTCCTTCCTCCTCCTCCCTCTCCCTCCTCCCTCCTCCTCCTCCCGCTTCCTCCTCCTCCCTCTTCCTCCCTCTCCCTCCTCTTCCTCCTCCCTCTACCTCCTCCCTCTACCTCCTCCCTCCACCCTCCTCCACTTCCTCCTCCCTCTCCCTCCTCCCTCTTCCTTCTCCCTCTTCCTCCCTCCTCCTCCTTCCTCCTCCCCCTCCTCCTTCCTCCTCCTCCCTCCTCCTCCTCCCTCTACCTCCTCCCTCCTCCCTCCTCCTCCCTCCTCCTCCCTTCTCCTCTATCTCCCTCCTTCTCCCTCTCCTCCTCCCTCCTCCTCCTCCTCCCTCCTCCTCCTCCCTCCTCTTCTTCTCTCCTCCTCCCTCCTCCTCCCTCCTCCTCCTCCTCCCTCTACCTCCTCTTCCCTCCTACTCCTCCCCCTTTTTCTCCCTCCTCCTCCTCCCTCCTCCTCCCTCTACCTCCTCCTCCCTTCACATTCCTCCTCCTCCCTCTTTCTCCTCCTCCCTCTCCTCCTCCTGCTCCCTCCTGCTCCCTCCTCCTCCCTCATCCTCCCTCCTTCTCCTCCCTCCTCCTCCTCCCTCCTCCTCCCCCTCCTCCTCCTAATCCCTCCTCCTCCCTCCTATTCCTCCCTACTCCTCCTGTCTCCGCCCTCCTCCTCCCTCCTCTATCTCCCTCTTCCTCCTCCCTCCTCCATTTACCCAAGACAGACAGACAGATAGTCGGTAACGGGAACGGGAACTTATATGACTACTTATATGAATTAAATGAGATGCTCCCCACCAGGGTCTGGGCGAAGCCGGGCAGGGTCAGCTAGTGTTTAATATAATAGAGGGGACAGGACTAGACAATACAGGATCTAAACAACAGAGGAGACAGGACTAGACAATACAGGTTCTAAACAACAGAGGAGACAGGAGTAGACAATACATGTTCTATACAACAGAGGAGACAGGAAAATACAGGATCTAAACAACAGAGGAGACAGGAGTAGACAATACATGTTCTATACAACAGAGGAGGCAGGAGTAGACAATACATGTTCTAAACAACAGAGGAGACAGGACAATACATGTTCTATACAACAGAGGAGACAGGAGTAGACAATACATGTTTAATATAATAGAAGGGACAGGAGTAGACAATACATGTTCTAAACAACAGAGGAGACAGGAGTAGACAATACATGTTCTATACAACAGAGGAGACAGGAGTAGACAATACATATTCTATACAACAGAGGAGACAGAACTAGACAATACATGTTTAATATAATAGAGGGGACAGGACTAGACAATACATGTTCTATACAACAGAGGAGACAGGAGTAGACAATACATGTTCTAAACAACAGAGGAGACAGGAGTAGACAATACAAGTTCTATACAACAGAGGAGACAGGACTAAACAATACATATTCTATACAACAGAGGAGACAGAACTAGACAATACATGTTTAATATAATAGAGGGGACAGAACTAGACAATACATGTTTAATATAATAGAGGGGACAGAACTAGACAATACATGTTTAATATAATAGAGGGGATAGGACTAGACAATACGTGTTCTATACAACAGAGGAGACAGGAGTAGACAATACATGTTCTATACAACAGAGGAGACAGGAGTAGACAATACATGTTCTAAACAACAGATGAGACAGGAGTAGACAATACATGTTCTATACAAGAGAGGAGACAGGACAAGACATTACAAGTTCAATATAACAGAGGAGACAGGACTAGACAGTACATGTTCAAAGACTAAAGTACAAGAAAAACTACTAGGCAAGATAAGACAGAACAGGATATGAAATGACTGAACAAGGCACAATAAAATCAGAACAGATTACAGTTGCGAGGTGACGAAAACAAAACACAGCCAGCTGTGTTGGAGAAACCGCGCCTGACACTGAATACCAAACAGGACAGGGGTGAGATAGTCGAAGTCATAAAACCCTAGCGTCATGAAATATGAGATAACAATGAGGAGCTTAAACGCTAGTTTATGAGGTTAAACGCTAGTTTATGAGGTTAAACGCTAGTTTATGAGGTTAAACGCTAGTTTATGAGGTTAAACGCTAGTTTATGAGGTTAAACGCTAGTACAAGCCTATGGTACAATACCAGCACACTTCTTCATAGAAAGGTCACATTACTTGTACAGCGACATATTCATAAGTGTCTTATTTTCCTCCTATAGACCACACAAGGAGAATCTCAGCACAGTGCACAAACTCTGAAACAGCGGTAACGGTCTCAAGGGGTATACCAGAATCACGTCTTATATATAAATTAGGATCTCCGTCTGTCTGTCTGTATGTCTGTATGTCCGTCTGTCCTTTGTGCGCTCGCGAACGGCCCATCCGATTGAGATGAAATTTTCTACACGCCTTTCTTTCATTCCAGTGCAGCCCACTGTCATATTCTTTTAGTGTGAAATCGCATGCTTACCCAGTATTATTTCATTTTTCACTTTTCATCATAATTTAATATATCTCAGGGGACCTAACTCTATAAAAGTTATTTCAAGGGGCATAACTTTTATGTATAACTTATAGTCATATTGTGGCATCGTTTTCAAAGATTTATAAACTCTTTGTCCATAGTTATGTACCGGCATATGAGTTATAATAAATAATGATACAATCTGTAAGGCATTTTCAAAGTTTTCATAAAAATAATGCACAATGCATAACATTGTAACTCATCTTTTTTTGCTTAAGAAGTTACTGTAGTCATGCAGGTGATTAGAAAGCGTTTTCATTAAAAATAATGGATGGTGTGTAGAAGGGCATTTTTTTAAGTTACTTTTTTTGTTGTATGAATTTAATGAGACGCTACACTCCAGGAGCTGGGCGAAGTCACGCCGGGTCAGATAGATAGACAGACCCACCTTTTCGCTGCAGTTGTCTACTCCTCCTTTTCCTTCTTCTGCTGATGCTGCTGCCGCCGCTCCATTTACCCAAGTTAATTGTTGGGGGAAGATGTAAAGATCTTTCAAGTGCTCTTTCAAATGCTTTTTGTAAGTTGGTCTTCGTTTATCTAAGGTTGTTCTAACTGCAACCAATAAATGATTAGACAGACAGGCAGACAGACAGACAGAGAGGGAGGGACGGACAGACAGACAGACAGACAGACAGACAGACAGACAGACAGATAGTCGGTAACGGGAACGGGAACTTATATGACTACTTATATGAATTAAATGAGATGCTCCCCACCAAGAACTGGGCGATGCCGGGTCAGACAGACAGACAGACAGACAGACAGACAGACAGACAGACAGATAGTCGGTAACGGGAACGGGAGCTTATATGACTAATTATATGAATTAAATGAGATGCTCCCCACCAAGGACTGGGCGAAGCCGGGCCGGGTCAGCTAGTCTTATATATAAATTAGGATCTCCGTCTGTCTGTCTGTATGTCTGTATGTCCGTCTGTCCTTTGTGCGCTCGCGAACGGCCCATCCGATTGAGATGAAATTTTCTACACGCCTTTCTTTCATTCCAGTGCAGCCCACTGTCATATTTTTTTAGTGTGAAATCGCATGCTTACCCAGTATTATTTCATTTTTCACTTTTCATCATAATTTAATATATCTCAGGGGACCTAACTCTATAAAAGTTATTTCAAGGGGCATAACTTTTATGTATAACTTATAGTCATATTGTGGCATCGTTTTCAAAGATTTATAAACTCTTTGTCCATAGTTATGTACCGGCATATGAGTTATAATAAATAATGATACAATCTGTAAGGCATTTTCAAAGTTTTCATAAAAATAATGCACAATGCATAACATTGTAACTCATCTTTTTTTGCTTAAGAAGTTACTGTAGTCATGCAGGTGATTAGAAAGCGTTTTCATTAAAAATAATGGATGGTGTGTAGAAGGGCATTTTTTTAAGTTACTTTTTTTGTTGTATGAATTTAATGAGACGCTACACTCCAGGAGCTGGGCGAAGTCACGCCGGGTCAGATAGATAGACAGACCCACCTTTTCGCTGCAGTTGTCTACTCCTCCTTTTCCTTCTTCTGCTGATGCTGCTGCCGCCGCTCCATTTACCCAAGTTAATTGTTGGGGGAAGATGTAAAGATCTTTCAAGTGCTCTTTCAAATGCTTTTTGTAAGTTGGTCTTCGTTTATCTAAGGTTGTTCTAACTGCAACCAATAAATGATTAGACAGACAGGCAGACAGACAGACAGACAGAGAGGGAGGGACAGACAGACAGACAGACAGACAGACAGACAGATAGTCGGTAACGGGAACGGGAACTTATATGACTACTTATATGAATTAAATGAGATGCTCCCCACCAAGGACTGGGCGATGCCGGGTCAGATAGACAGACAGACAGACAGACAGACAGACAGACAGACAGACAGATAGTCGGTAACGGGAACGGGAGTTTATATGACTAATTATATGAATTAAATGAGATGCTCCCCACCAAGGACTGGGCGAAGCCGTGCCGGGTCAGCTAGTGTGTTATAATTATCCTTTGTGGGTTAGCTATTTGCATATCCTTTACAGGTCGTCGCAGTCAACCCTAGTATTTTTGAGCTGTTTGTGATCTCTTGGCAAGTTTACCTTCAGTAGTTTGCCATTACTTTCTGAACGACCGGCACTCATACCATTGTATCAAAACCAAGGCCAGGCGGTCTGGTGCCAAATCTCCCGCAGCTGCGTATCGAACGCGGTATGCGGCATTACGTATTGTAACCTTTTCGCCGCAGAACCGACTCAACTCCTCTTAGAAGAGTCACATTCATTGTACATCGACATATCCATAAGTGTCTCAGTCCCCTCTTCCAGACCACACAAGGAGAATCTCAGCACAGTGCACCAATTCCTTAACAACGCCGACGGTATAAATGGATATACTGGACTCCCATGTTATATCTGTTGTGGGTAGGTTGTTACACTTTTCGAATTTAGCTCGGACAGCGGCCGACACGTCCTGGTTTGTTTTTATTCCAACTGCCGAGAGTGTGAAGGTGTAAAAGGTTCACAGGGACCCCAAGTCTTTCGTCCTTGACCGAGAAGTTTAGACGCCCTATTCACCCCGAGTTGGGGTGTGGGAATAAGCTTTCCTCATTTTGTAAAAATCCGTATATTCCATATAAGGAATCGAGCCTTGTCCTCCACCACCCGAGTTAGGTCTACGTCACTCCTCCCCATGAACTCATTGACATTGAAGCAGATGTATTGCCTACCATTAACACAACTGTAATTTTTTTTCGCTCGCTTAGATCTTGAGCGTAGTTCACGCTGGACTGTTTATTGTTTGTCGGCTAGTCTCCATAGTAGTAGGCTATCAGTGTCCCTCGCCAACAGGCGAACCCACTCTGACTTCTTAGGTACTTGAAATTTACGTCTCCGGAAGAGAAGTCATCATTTTCGTCCAACTGACCGGTGCAGGGGTTGAACCCGCTACCTCGACATTAGTACACTGGAAGTTTAAGAGCAAGCACTCTTGTCCATTCTGCCACGCTATCCCCCACAGCTGTAATGTCTATTCCGCCTGATCATTTTCTAGCCAACTATCAGGACAGTAATACATGAGTTAGTTCCCTTAGAACGCAGCTGCCGAAACTTGCTCTTAATATTCACCAATAAATAAATCTTCATTGCCTGGATAAAATTTGGTAGAACTGCGGTAAAGCTGTGAAAATGTAAACAATATAAAATGACACAAAGTAGTGCAGCTTTACGTAACAGAATTACGGCACACACAGGACGTTGCGGCGACTAGCCTTCATCAGCAAACAAACACATACACAAAACACGAGATACAGTCACGGAGAAGATCTCCTGTGACTACATTAAGACGTGACGATAGGACGAGCAGAATAAAAAGATGAAAACAAAATGAAAGCAATGAAGAGAAAATGAAAATTTTAAAAAATGTTCTGGAGAGAGTGTTTCGACAGAGTTTAGCTAGAGACTTTGGCCGACACCCATTTCTCAGAGGAAAGGCCAGACGGACACATAATCAGATTACAACTGGTATCATTAGTATTGGGACTCTTCGCTGGTTGTTCAAGATGAGAACAGAGCTGATATGGGGATGCCCCGAGTGCTGTGATGGCGGATCTTGGTGATTCAGCTCAGCTCTTACACCAATCGCAAGTATTGATTGCTGCTCACAGAAGTAGAAGAAGAATTAGAGATTTGTGATCACACTAGACAACATAAGATTTCAAAGTTATAATTACCAAATCTGCATTAGAACCTATCACCTCCAAATGACAACAGAGCCACGCTGAAGGAATAAAGTGTACTGCGCCGCTTGGCCAACTCGAGACCTCTACAAAAGAGCGTGATTATTAGCCAGTGTATCATCCACATGAACCCACAACTATGGAATACGGACAGAATTCGTATTTAACCAAGGAAATAGCACCATAGGTCTCAGAATTGTACATGAACCCAGCATAGGTCAAGTAACAAACACACAAACACATCGGACAGCAATGCCGTGCCCGGTATATTACGAACATTTAAAGAAGAAACACGATTGGTCGGTTAATTTGTGGTAAACGTATTACACAGAAATATCAGCTGTTGTGGAACCTTTGAGGTCACAAAGACAGCACATAACAAATTCTCAAGCATTGATTCGCACTCATAGAAGAAGAAGAAAAAGCAGAGATTAGAGGACACGCTATGCAACATAATAGGCTATAAGGCTATAAAACAAAAGTTGCTTAAAAGTCGACAGAGTCGACTTCATTGCACCGGGTTTTTATCCCATATGAATATAGGATATATTCATATAGGATACACATAAGGTTATGGCTACTACAACATGTTTCGAACCGTTCACCTTTACATGACAGCGCCATGCTGCAGGAGCATTGTGAACTTCGGCGCATTCCCACTCGATTTCTCTAAAATATTGGCCATCATTGACAAAACATCAAAGATCATCTGCGACGAGACCACGAGGACGTCCAAGAAGAAAATGGATTGACGACATCAGAGACATTGTACAACCACACGGAATGACACTATCCAGTGCCGTCCACCGGGCGCTGGAACGCAAATTATTCCTCCCCACGACGCTTGACGGCAGAAGTGGAAGATGATGATGATGATGATGATGATGATGATGATGATGATGATGATGATGATGATGATGATGATGATGATGATGATGATGATGATTGACAAAACAATAGAAAGACACTGATACAACTACATACAAACAACAGCTAATTAATTTTTGTTTACCTGCATGCAGTTGTGTCTGTGTTTGTTTTTGTTTGTGTGCTGACGAAGGCTTAAGACGCATCGTCCTTTTTGTCACATTTCCCCCCTCTCACTTTGAACTCAAGCGTAGTCCATATATGTGCTACAACTACTACAGTGTTTCCCTTAAAATAAGACCGTGTCTTATATTAATTTTAGCTTTAAAAATTGCACTAGGGCTTATTTTCGGGGGGATGTCTTTTTTTTTTCTTTAGATACAAACATTTACATTTATTCATGTACAAAATTCTACATTTATTCAAATACAGTCAAGTCATCTTCTTGTGGAACATCGTCATAACTCTCCAAATCCCCGAATTCCGACCGGAATTTCTTGCGACTCCATTTCCTGTAGAACCATTGGTCCCAGTCGCTCATGTCCAGCAATAAAGCTTTCCTTAAATGAGCATTTCTTGTCCATGTAGCCTGCTCGTAGTGCAATGGTAATTTTATTTCACACGAGTGACGTATTGAATTATGAACCACTTCCGTTCATCATCAAGTGCGCATCAGTGGCGTCTGTACTCCGACTGGCCATTCGGCAACAAGTTTTTTTTATTCTAGCTGACTATCTTAACTAGAGATTATTTCAGAGATATGTCTTATATTAAAAGCATCCTGAAAAATCGTGCTTGGACTTATTATAGGGGTAGGTTTTATTTTGGGGGGAAACACTAAGACGGGGTGGAATGGACTGTTTGCGAGTGGATTCTCTTTTCCTTTTGCCAGTGTCCCTCGCCATCAAGCGAACAATCGCCGACTTCTGAGGTTCTTATAATTTACGTCCCCGTGTCAAGGATGAGAAGTCAACATTTTAGTCATATTTACCAGTGCTGGGGTTGAAGCCATTAGCACACCTGAAGCTTCAGAGCTCAGAGGGTGATCTCGGATATTGATCTCGCCGGAATAACATATCGATATTTGGTCGCAGCGGCAATAGGATCGATATGAAATCAATATGTAGTTATCGATCACGGGTGAATTCACGCGGCCTGGTAAACACTGCTGTTCGTACACAAAAGTGGATTAATTTGTGATCGCCCTACACACGGGCAAACGGTGAGGATGATGTAGTGTATGTTGATGGTTGAAATACTGACGTGATCACCACACACACACACACACGCGCACGCACGCACGCACGCACGCACGCACACACACTCACACACACATACACACACACATACACAAAGAGAGAGAGATGGGGAGAAAGAAGGAGAGAGATGGGAAGATAGAGAGAAAGCGGACAAAAAAGGGAAAGAAGGAGAGAGAGAGAGTAAGAGAGAGAAGGAGACAGAGAGACAAAGGGGGAGAAAACATTGAGTGAGAAAGCGGTAGAGAGAGGGAGAGAGAAACAAAGGCAGGAAGAGGGAGGATGAGGAGGTGAGAGAGAAAGTAGGAGATGGGGGGGGGGAGAGAAAGAGAGCGAGAGAGAAAGAGAGCGAGAGAGAAAAGAGGAGAGAGGAAAAAGGGGAGAGAGAGAAAGAGGGAGAAAGAGAAAGCAGGCGAGATATATAGAGAGACAGAGGGAGATATATCATCACCGCACAGTGCCTTTCCGGCTGGTATTGGCGATTACGCTTCCTCGACAAATTGCGATCTACCTCCTTATGGATCAGTTCGTGTGTTGACTCACTTCCGATTGAGAGAGAGAGAGAGAGAGAGAGAGAGAGAGAGAGACAGACAGACAGACAGACAGACAGACAGACAGACAGACTGGTAGACAGAGAGGGAGAGAAAGAGACAGAGACAGACTGATAGAGAGAGAGAGGGGGGAGGCAGGTAGGTAGGTAGGTAGGTAGACAGGCAGGTAGGTAGGTAGGTAGACAGGCAGGTAGGTAGGTAGGTAGGTAAGTATGTAGGTAGGTAAGTAGGTACGTAGATAGGTAGGTAGGTAGGCAGGCAGGTAGGTAGATAGATAGGTAGGTAGATAAGTAAGTAGGTAGGTAAGTAAGTAGGTAGGTAGGTAGGTAGGCAGGCAGGCAGGCAGGCAGGCAAGCAGGAAAGCAAGTAAGTATGTAGGTAGGTAGGTAGGTAGGCAGGCAGGCAGGCAGGTAGGCAGGCAGGCAGGCAGGCAGGCAAGCAGGAAAGCAAGTAAGTATGTAGGTAGGTAGGTAGGTAGGCAGGCAGGCAGGCAGGCAGGCAGGCAGGCAGGCAGGCAGGCAAGCAGGAAAGCAAGTAAGTATGTAGGTAGCTAGACAGGGAAAAAACACGAAAACAAAAACAAACAATAACACTGGCGGGCGCAAGTCCTGTCATGCCCACACAAATGTGATCTGAAGAACTTCTGGAATGTGACTCCCTGATTCTGTCAGGGTTGTGTGTGTGTGTGTGTGTGTGTGTGTGTGTGTGTGTGTGTGTGTGTGTGTGTGTGTGTGTGTGTGTGTGTGTGTATGTGTGTGTGTGTTGATCACGTGATCATTTCCATTCCTGCCTTAGGTATCCATGTGGGCGACAGTGAGTCACCGATGAATGGCGCTAGAAGATAAATGAAAATCTAAGTTCTTGACTTCTCCTTTCCTCTTGTCAATGTCTAAACTGCCCACGCTTAGCAGAAATGAAGAAAATGAAGACAAGCAAATATCAACATCATCAAACAATATGTTGCATGATGTGTGGCCTGACATACTTCGCTGCATCTCGTCAGGTGCACACTGCAGAGTTATATACCATATGAAACGAAGAAATTAATACAACTTTGGTTGAAACAATGTCAACCGACATGATAGTTCATTGTCCTTTACAGGACGCCGCACTTAACCCCATCATTTTTCAGTGTTGTTATTTATTAGACAATTAATCTAGTTCAGTAGTTTGGCATTGCTTTCTGAACGACCAACACCTCATTCTATCGAAATCAATGGAAGACAGTCTGCTTCCAAATCGTCTGCTGCTGATTTGGAACCCTCGACTCGGTGTGTCGGGGAGTTGGGAAACACGTTCACTGACGCTTGGCCACAGCGCCGGTCAGCGGACATCAATTAGCGACCAAAATGTTCCATTGTAACAAAAGGGTTAACATTAGTTAACATTCTGTTATTCGGAAAAATAGCGCGCCACAGAGCACAGGCATGTTTGGATTTGACCCAGTTAAAGGCGGGAGTTGACACCGCAACCTACAAGGAACAGGCCTAGTAACGTGTAAACATACAGAGCTAGGCGTCACCTCCCCTCCTTATATCAAACTTCACTGCCTGGGTTTGTTGACGGTTGCTAACGGCAACCGGTTCCATGTAACAAAGTCACCGCGGTGCATGCTGGGAGAAGCTATATAGGCAAGGGTCGCGCCATTGTTTTGTCACCTATAGTTTTTTTAACAAAGTGTTAGCACCTTGTCCAAGTCCAGTTCGTACACGAGACACTACACAATGCGTGAGATTGTTCACCTTCAGACTGGGCAGTGCGGCAACCAAATTGGTGCAAAAGTAAGAAATATAATTACATATCTGTGTGTGTTTCAGTCTACCCGCTGTGTTATTTATATTTATTAGGCGGTACGAATTTAAATTCTCATACCAAAATAATTTCACGCAAGAATTACATGAAGGTTATCGGCGTTGTAACTTACTGTTAAACTAATTGAGTGTTACTGCTATCCCATTTTTCGTGTCTTGTGTTTCGTGTCTTGCGCTGTCTTTGTGTCTTGTAACGCTATGTTAACTTATTGATGTTATGCTAACTGTAGTTCCATCGCAGTTGTTATGTTTTATTATTAATTATAAATATTTATGTATTTTATTATTCTTTATTGCACCACCTTGAGAGATTATGTCAACTATTACTGTATGTTTTTTTTAGCTCTTGCTATGCGATTGTTGATTAATGTTGTACTGTTAAATGTTATAATCTCCATAAAGGCGGGTTTTTCCAGTGGTCACATGACGCCAACCCTGACCTACATTGTTAAAATGGCTACGTGACAATTCTTGGGAATAAATAAACAGAAAGTGGAAACTCTCAGCCTCTTATAAACAAAGTAACAGGTAGCAAAGTGGCCGTTGCGGCTAGAAAGCCTGCATCAGCAAACAAATAAGAAAGAGGTTGAGCGTGTTACTGTGTTACTTGACACAGACCGAGTTCTGTTTGAAGTCAATCAATCATGTGCCATGCCGGAAAGCGTGGATTCGCCATTTCACTCGATCACCAGAGTCGTGGATCAGCTCAGTGTTCCTGTCTCGTCCATGCCATGTGGCCAAGCCATCCAGATATTTTCCTCTCTGTCTTCCTCTTGGTCTGTTCCCCTCGATCTTGCCAGCTGTCACCAAGTTCTCCAGTCCATTTCTTCTCATAACATGTCCAAAAAATTTTGACTGTCTAATTTCTCTAATCAATCTACGATTTTCATTTGTCTCTTGTAGTACTTGGTCATTGGTTTTTCTATCTGTCCATGGTATTCTTTGCATTTTCCTCAGAAACCACATTTCTGCAGCCATTAGATGTTTTTCAGCTTGACTGCACATTGTCCAAGTTTCACATCCATACAAAAGAACAGGCTCTATGTATCCCTTCAACACTCTTTTTCTCGTTTCAATTGACATCAATTTATTGGTCAGAATGTTTTTCATCTTGCTAAAGGCTACTTTCGCAATGGCGATTCTTGTTCTAATCTCTTCAAGGCATCTGCCATCAGATGTTATGACTGTTCCGAGATAATTGAACCGATTCACTTGTTGAAGAATATTCCCATTTACTTGTATATTACATTGTGGTACTTCGTTCTTCCTAGTGACGACCATAACCTGTGTCTTCCTACAATTTAATTCCAACCCCAGCTGCTCACTGTGTACAACCACAGCGTCTACTAATTGTTGCAGATCCTGTGCATTGTCTGCAATCAATACTGTATCATCTGCATATCTAATGTTATTTATGTTTCGTCCTCCAATGCTGATTCCATTTAGGTCTTCTACATTTCTGAAAATATTTTCACTGTATAAGGAAAAAAGATCTGGAGACATTACACATCCCTGCCTAACACCTCTCTTAATAGGTTGGTATTGTCCTTCTTCATTATCAATTCTTATGGCAGCTTGTTGTTTCCAATATATGTTTTTTATAAGTCTAATGTCTTTCCCATCAATTTGTAGATCTGCAAGCATATCCACAATGTTGACATGTCTTACTCTATCAAAAGCCTTTGTGTAGTCAATAAAGCAAAGATGTATATCCTTGTTTACTTCTAAAGCACGTTCAATAACTGTTCGCAGCATATACACAGCATTTACTGTACCCTTTCCTTCTACAAAACCACATTGTTCTTCCCCTATTTCAGGTTGTATTTTCTTCCTCACTCTTTGCATGATAATTCGTAACAAAATCTTTGTGATGTGACTCATTATACTAATTGTTCTATGTTGATCACATTCTAAGGTTCCTGATTTCTTTGGGATTGCAATAAATACAGAATTACATAATTCAGAAGGTATATCTCCAGTATCATATAATGTGTTCAGCAGTCTAGTGACTTGCTCTAGTCCAAATTCTTCTAAAGCTTTAATCATTTCTGTTGTGATGTTATCTGCACCGGGGGCCTTGCCAGCTTTCATATGCTTAAGAACATTTTGAACCTCCATCTTTAAAATTGCTGGTCCTTCATTATTAAATCTAATAGCATACTGTTCCTCTCTGTTATCATTATACAGGTCTTTCACATAATCTGTCCATACATGTAGAATCTGATCTTTTTTCTATTATGATTTTGCCATCTTTAGTTCTTAGACAGCCTGTTGATGTACTTGTTCTTTTATTATTAAGTTCCTGAATCCTTTTGTGCACTAATTTGGTATTTTGACTGTTGTGTTGTTTTTCAATTTCTAAGCACTTTTCCTCAAGCCATGATTCTTTTGCCTTCCTACATAATATTCTGACTTGTCTGTGAATTTCTTCATATTTGGCAGGATTATTTTTGTTGAGTCTTCTTGTTTCCATTAAGTGTAAAATTTCCTCAGTCATCCATTTCTTACGACCCACCTTCTTTAATTTTGGAATAGTTGTTTCTGCAGCCATATTGATTGAATTCTTTAACATTTCCCATTGATCATCCACATCCTGGAATAGGATCTCTAGATCAGACAATATTTCAAATCTGTTCTGTACTTCTATGTTGAATTTGTTTTGTATTTCCTTGTCATTACTCAATGTACACAAATCATATTTAGTGTTCCCTGTTGTATACTTGACTTTCTTCAACTTTATCCTCAATGTTCCTGTGAGTAATCTGTGGTCACTATAACAGTCAGCACTGGGAACTGTTTTGTTTGAAGTACAGCACAATATAACAACACGTAAGTGGACCACATTCATATCACCCAGGCAACACACTAAGCAGCCTGGTATTGATCATTCAGCGATGAAAACAAGAGGTTATGAAGGTCTAAAACCTGCGGTTTTGACAACAGAATTTCCTGGAGTTAAAGTATATTCTCATAGCAAGTTACTGCGCACTGGTTTGTCTAGCCTGTTGCTTTGTACATCCAATTTTGACAGTTACTTGTTCAGATGTACCTCCTCTTGCGGTTGACTGTCAACAGCCTACCTATTAGTATAATGCAGCATGATGTTATGTCACTCTTTGCCTGGTCCCTACCCTTTGACCTGTCATGTATGGGAGAAAGTGCCAGTAGCCATGCTGCCATCAGCTTAGATAATATGGTCCTTGGGACGCGAAGGTCCATCTACAATTTCAAAGTGGTCAAACTGACTGCTACTTTCTTTAAATATATTCATACTGACGTCTGATGGTGGAAGAAGTAGCAGCAGAAGAAGAAGAGCAGGGACATGAAAAGGACTAAGAACCAGAAGCAGACAAGAGGAAAGGAAGAAGAGCGGGAACAAGAAAGTAACTAGAAACAAGAAGCAGACAAGAGGAAAAAGGAAGAAAAGCAGGAACAAGAAAGTAACTACAAACCAGAAGCAGACAAGGGGAAAAGGAAGAAGAGCAGGAACAAGAAAGTAACTAGAAACAAGAAGCAGACAAGAGGAAAAAGGAAGAAAAGCAGGAACAAGAAAGTAACTACAAACCAGAAGCAGGCAAGAGGAAAGGAAGAAGAGCGGGAACAAGAAAGTAACTACAAACCAGAAGCAGGCAAGAGGAAAGGAAGAAGAGCGGGAACAAGAAAGTAACTAGAAACAAGAAGCAGACAAGAGGAAAAAGGAAGAAAAGCAGGAACAAGAAAGTAACTAGAAACCAGAAGCAGACAAGGGGAAAAGGAAGAAGAGCGGGAACAAGAAAGTAACTAGAAACCAGAAGCAGACAAGGGGAAAAGGAAGAAGAGCGGGAACAAGAAAGTAACTAGAAACCAGAAGCAGACAAGGGGAAAAGGAAGAAGAGCAGGAACAAGAAAGTAACTAGAAACAAGAAGCAGACAAGAGGAAAAGGGCAGAAGAGCAGGAACAAGTAAAGGGCAGTCTACACTTAAAGGCACGGCACATGATAATGTCAGACCTGTCATACAAGAAAGAACAAGTCACAGATTTGGTCAACATTTTCAAGGAGCGTAACCTCAACCCAGAGCTGTTATAACACCAGGAAATGTGTGGGAGTCGAAGGATGCTAAACCTAGCACCAAACTGAGAATTGTTAACTCCAATGTTAAATCGGTGCTACAGTATTGGTCAGAAACACGGAGAACAACTAAAATAATTACTAATAATCTACAAGTATTCACTACTTGATGTCTGCGCAGAATAGTGGGGCTAAAGTGGTGTGACCAAATTACAAAATAGCCAGTGTAGAGCTCACGTAGAAAACCCAACAAATGCCAGTCAATCAAGAAGTGGAGACAAGACTGGATAGGACACTTCTCGGCCTTTTTGGCTAAAATCAAAGTGTAGATTCCATCTTCACTTGATCTTGCCAAGGCCGCTGAGGCGGTCATCCGAACGACACACAGGGACATGGAACCTCATTGGATGGCTCAGACCCATGTGGAACTGCGAACCCTTTAGGACACATTGAGAAAACCCTGGACAATATAACTAGACATTCTCTTGTCTATATCCCTATAGATTACGGTTATTTTTTGGTGTTTAGTGTACCCTCTGTTATCAATTTCTTTGCCCCTTGTCCAAGGACGCATGTAGAACATGTCGTGTTGTTCCGATGACCTCAAGACGTGCCGCTGTGTCCTATTCCAGTTAAGTGTCACACCAAACTCTGATACCAGCACAGCATACACACCTGCCTGGCACGGCTGCATTAGGGCCCGGCCTTTTAAATATCAAACCGACACCAAACTAGGTCACTACCCAGTGATTCACAAAGTGGTATTGAAGAAAGGGAGGGGGAGGGGGGGAGAGAGGGGTGCGGCAGCGCTGGTAGTGATTTTCTTTTTGTAATATGAAATTTTGACCTGGAATCTCGCGTGTTCTTCCTTTACCTGAGATTACTACACACATTCTGTGCTGTTATTCCGATTCCTAAAGTGGTCCGTAAAGGGTTATGAATTACGGTCGGCTATCTGATGATAGACTCAGTGCACACGTTAGCGTGGTTGATAGGGAAATGCGTGGTTGATAGGGAAATGCGTTATTGTCATGCACAGTGTCCGGCGAGTGTCGCTAAGTGAGGGAAAGACTGGCTACCTACTGAATATACGAATCATCATCACTGCACTCGGATCCCCACACAAGTTCCAGGATTCCCACACAAGCTTCAGATCCACACACAAGCTTCAGACTCCCACACAAGCTCCAGATTCCCACACTAGCTACAGATCCCCACACAAGCTCCAGATCCCCACACAAGCTCCAGATTCCCACACAGGCTTCAGATGCCCACACAAGCTACAGATTCAAACACAAGCTCCAGATCCCCTCACAAGCTACAGATTCCCACACAAAGCTCCAGATCCCCACACAAGCTCCAGATCTCTCCAGATCCCCTCACAAGCTCCAGGATTCTCACACAAGCAACAGGATTCTCACACAAGCTCCAGATTCCGACACAGGCTCCAGATTTCCACTCAAGCTCGTGAGGCCTGCATGCTCAATTCTTAACCCTTTGAAAATAAAGTTTGTTCGGCAACTGGTCTAGGATCCAAGCTCTGACAGTTAGGGCATTGCTTTGCTGATCCGGCAGCATCTTCAGCTTGTCTTGTTCCAGATGTATTGGTGTTACCTTTCCTCTGGAGTAAACTAGACAGGCTGAGAGAGGGATCGTGCTGCATGGGCAACACATGGTCTCTACAATTCAGCCCAGGCTTTGTGCTATGGACAGGTTATTATGCCTTTTTTAAAGCACAATGTAAAAAAACTATTCTCTGCCAAGATGACAACCTGGCAGTACTGTATAGTTCATTCACTCCCTTAATTGACCATACAGTGGCACTCTGGTATATTTCTGGGTGGAGAGAGACTGGGGTATGCAAGTATATAGTATAGTCTTGCCTAGAGTGCAAAACAACTTAGCACCGCCTGTGCCTGTATTACGTATTTTAACATATTTTGTTGTATTCATGTGCAATCATCTGTAATACTACACATGTTAGTAACCATACGTGCACACAATTTTTAGTTCTGGGATGTAATCCAGGTATTAAGGCACATAATTGTCAGCACACTGTATTGGTAGGACACAGAGTTGTCAGGACATAGATTTGTCTGGCAAAAATCTTTACTGGTACTATTGGGATTGGAACTCTTCGCTGGCTTCTAAGGATGGGGACGGAGCGCTTATGGGAATGCCCCGCATGCTGTGATGTCGTTTCCTAAATCAATCAGTCAATCAATCAAATCTTTACAAGCGTGGCTATTGTAGTTACAAAAATAAATATAATTGTGTGACAGATATGTACTACAGGTGTAGCATGATTCAAGGAACTTCACATTTACTAGGGTATGAAAGTTAAATGGTGGGATGAAAGAAATGGTTCTGTTTCTCACATCTTTCCTTCTCAAAACCCGAATACTTGACATGAGTCTAGCCAAGTTCTGCAGCTTTTACATCATAATCTACTATATATTTTCTTCTTCTTCCTCCTCCATCTACTTTACCATCTTTCTCATCATCCTTCATTTTCTTCATCTTCTTCTTCTTCTTTCTTCCCGTCTTCTTCCTTTGTATCTCGCCAGTAGAGGTCTCTAGATGCAAGGTCTGTTCAGAGCTGACATGTTCTACACACAATTTCAAGTCTTAAGAGATAACATATAGTTCTCAAGAAGATTACCAGCCAACCAACTAAGTTTATAATTAAAGAAATGTGCATTTGACTGACAAAACTAATTGCAAGAGACAAACATTACCATCCTCAGTTCTGGGAAGTCATCTCTGATGAGCACGGGGTAGACCCAACTGGGACCTACCATGGAGACAGCGACCTTCAGCTGGAGAGAATCAACGTCTACTTCAATGAAGCCACCGGTGGAAAGTATGTGCCACGTGCCGTCCTGGTGGACCTCGAACCAGGCACCATGGACAGTGTCCGGTCTGGCCCATTTGGGCAGCTCTTCCGTCCAGACAACTTCGTCTTTGGACAATCTGGGGCTGGTAACAACTGGGCCAAGGGACATTACACAGAAGGGGCTGAGCTGGTAGATTCTGTTCTCGACGTGGTTAGAAAGGAAGCTGAAGGTTGTGACTGTCTACAGGGTAAGTTGTACAACATTTTCTTGTAATTCAGAAATAATCCTTTCCAATCACAGCTGACATGTCTTGTCTCCTTGCGCTCAACAGCTATAGAAACCACACAGAGACAACATCTACTAGGGTGTCAGGAAGATACTGATATTCTTTCTATGTCTGGGTGGGTGGGGGTGTGGTGGCTGCAGGATGTGTGGGTGGCTGCGGGATGTGTGGGTGGCTGCGGGGTGTGAGGGGGGATGTGTCTTACAACATTGCAATATGCACTGTTTATGTTTACAACTTTCATTTGACAATGTTTTTTTTTTTCCCCATGTGAATGTACCATGCATAATATGCATTGTTTATGCTTACAAAATCCATTTGACAATGTTTTTTTTTTCCCTATGTAAATGTAACATGCACATTTGATGAATGAAAGATGAGTGATCGAAAGGGCTGAATGTAAGACGGGCCTGCGTGCTCAATTTGTTACCCTTTTAAAATAAAGTTGGTTGGTTGGTTGGTTCGTTCTATGATGGCTGGATCATCTGCAAATTTGATTTCCAATATTTACCCATATGGTGTTAAGTTAGTTCATAAGAAGAAAAGCGTGCGCCCGCGCGCACACACACACACACACACACACAGAGACAACAAGATGAAGATATCACAAGATGAATATTCCCTGTAGTTTATCTTTGTCAATTGTAGTGACGAAAAGAGTTCTTATTAGTTATACTGAGCCAATTCTGATGTATGGAAGTGAATCATGGATAATTAGCAGACAAATGAGGAATTTTGTGGAAGCTGCAGGATTGTGGTTTTATAGAAGAATGATGAGAATGCCGTGGATGAATAAAAAGAGCAATGAAGAAATCTTAAATCATAAAAAGAACTGGTTACTGGCATCAGAAGAAGACAGTCCACATTCTTTGGGCATGCCATGAGAAGGGAAAAGCTGGAGTATGTCATGACAACAGGAAGGCTGGAGGGGAAGAGAAGGGGGAGGGAGACCAAGAGAGTAGATGCTGGATAGTTTGACATCATGACATGAAGAAATATCAGTATTAGAAATGATTGACAGCGCACAAGACATGGCTGTGGATAGACATGAACACCACAAGACAAGAACTACAAGAAAAAATAATCACATGTGAACACAGCTAATTTAAAACATCCTCCTCGGAAATGTAACTGAAGAGTGTGTATGACACAACGACTTGTATTGTAGCTCTTGTTTCTTCATGAACAATGCTTGCAATAGATGCAGTTATTTCTGTTACATATTATTATCTTTGTGTTGACAACCAAATAACTGCTGGCCCAGTGTTGAATGCAGTCTTTAACTAACTGTACAGCATTGGCCAAATAGTGAATGGCAAAATGTATTGATAAAATAAAAATATTCGACCCCTTTTAATGACATCAAACTACTTAATGTAAACTTAGCAAGAAATCACAAACGGCCAAACAATGCTGGGGTTGACTGCGACTTCCAGGTTGCCCCAGCCTACACTGGGCACCAGGGAATGCCTTGGGAGATGAAGGCGGCCAGCGTATGGGTCTGGTATCATATGCCCGATATGTCTTAAGGCTTATAGAGGGTCCTTTACATTTTTTTTTACTGCATGACTGCCCTGAATGTCATGGCATCTTTAGTATTTAGCAATCCCCTCTGCTGTGTGTCCACCGTGACGAGGTAGAGGGGCTTGTGCGTCCCAATGACCCCAAGAGCTATGCCGACGGTAGCACAGCTACTGGTAGGGCCACCCATGTCGGACAGGTCAAGGGAGAGGGACCAGACGAAGAGACACACAAACCTGCTGCCTTGTAGGTAGACTGGGGACAGTCAAAGGCTAGGGAAAGCACCCCAAATACATGCTTGTCGAAATCGGATGTACTGAGCCACAGGCTTGACAAAGCAGTGCAACGTGAAACCTGCTGCCTTGTAGGTAGACTGGGGACAGTCAAAGGCTAGGGAAAGCATCCCGAATAAATGCTTGTCGAAATCGGATGTACTGAGCCACAGGCTTGACAAAGCAGTGCAACGTAACTTAATTAATGATGTCACAAATCAAAATTAATCGATATGGTGCTAATCCCGTGAAGTCCCATCAGGCGGTGATAGTGCCGGGCCCCCTGCCTCGAGGGGGTCCACCCATGACTACTGGTGGTCACCTTCCCCTGTGCTGTGGAGTCAAGGCACAGAGGAGTAGGTTAAGAGCTATTGACCAAACACCCCGGACACTCAACATACTACAGTGGAATGCCGAAGGAGTTCACAAGAAGAAAGACTCCCTAACACAGCGTCTTCATAAAGATAGAATAGATGTGGCATGCATTCAAGAGACACACCTCAACGCCAATCACAAATTCTCAGTCAGAGGATATCAGGCCACACGTTTCGACCGCGAAGGACACAAAGGAGGAGTTCTAATACTTACACGAAATACAATACCTTGCAGCGAAGTATCTGTGATCTCTAACAACCAAACGGAAATTATAGGTGTTGATATAATGATAAAGGACGTGAAAATAAGAATCTACAATCTGTATAGCCCAGCAGATAAGGACCTTACACTCTCAAACATGAAAATAACTGACACAAACTGCATTATTGTCGGAGACTTTAATAGCCGTTCAGAAAGATGGGGATACCCAGATACTGACAAAAGAGGAGATGAATTGGAGGACTGGGAAATAGACTCAAATCTCCATCTACTCAACAAAGCGGATGACACACCGAGCTTCTACTCCAGAAGATGGCTTACCACTTCTACTCCAGACTTAGCTTTCTGCACAGGAGACATCCTCCACAAAATCGATCGCCATGTGCTGGACCAATTAGCAGGTAGTGACCACAGACCAATCAAGCTTGAAATGAATATGGAGTATGTTCCACAGGAGCAAAAGCCCTTGCCCCGCTGGAATTACAAACGAGCAGATTGGGACAGATTTGCCATACTAACAGACAAATATTGTGAAAACATAAATACACGATATGGCAACATAAAGCAAATGGTGGAAAGTCTAAACAGAGCGATAATACAGGCAGCCACTGAGTCCATTCCAAGAGGAGCGAGGAAAAATTACAAACCATACTGGACTGAAGAACTACAAAGTTTGGAGGACAAAGTTGAAGATGCCAGGAAGACAGCAGAGAGAGAACAAACAATTGAAGCAAACATCTCTCTCAAAGCCATCTCAGCAAAATATAAAAGAACAGTAAATCAAACAACAAGAGATTGTTGGAGGGAAAAAACAGAAAACCTGAATTTTGACAGGGATGGAAACAAACTATGGAAACTAGTGAAAGCCATGAACAATGAAGGACCTAGAAACAAACAAATAACAATTAAACAAGGAAATGCCTTGCTTACAGGCAAAAAGGCTGCAAATGCACTAATGGAACACTATGCCAGTGCAAACCACATTGATATTACAACCGAACAGAAGAAAGCAATCAAAGACAAACAGATACATCATAGAAATACAGAGACAGCAGCAGAATATATGATGGCAAATCTAACAATGGAAGAAATGGAACAGGCAATGAATACCCTAAAAAAGAAGAAATCACCAGGAAAGGATGGAATCACAAATGAAATGCTAATAGGACTAGGCACCAAGGCAAAGAAGAAACTACTAGCAGTCCTAAATAACAGCTGGAAGAGAGGAATAGTCCCACAGGCATGGAAGGAAGCTATACTAATACCAGTCCCAAAGAAAGGGAAAGACCTGGAAGAACCAAATGGCTATCGACCTATCAGTCTACTTAGCTGTGTAGGAAAATTAATGGAACGCATTATCAATGGCAGGCTAACATGGCATCTGGAAGAAAACAAACTCTTAACACCACACCAAGCAGGATTCAGAAAATACAGATCCACTGAAGATCAAATAACCTATATAGCTCAGGAAATAGAGGATGCCTTCCAAGAGAAAAAGCACACACTAGCAGTCTGGATAGATTTAGAAAAAGCATTTGATAAAGTATGGAAGGAAGGACTGAAAGTAAAACTGCAAAACATGCATGTTTGTGGAAAAATGTATAAATGGATCAGCCACTACCTTGAGAACAGAACTGCCAGGACAAAAGTACAAGGACAAACAAGCAAAATGATGCTGCTGGAGCAAGGTGTCCCCCAAGGAGGAGTTCTTTCACCAACATTATTCCTAGCATATATAAATGACATCACAGAAAATTTTCCAGCCAGAGTACACACATCCTCCTTTGCAGATGACCTAGCCATATGGACATCTGAAGAATATATTAGTACAGCTAACAGCAGAATACAGCAAGCCTTATTAGCGCTGGAGGACTGGTCAAAATCATGGCTAGTGAAGATAAGTGAGGAGAAAACAACATGCACAGTGTTCTCCCTCTCAAATAAAACTCAGCAACCTAAGCTGGTATTGAATGGAAAAATATTGCGCCATGAAGAAAATCCAAACTATCTAGGAGTCACCTTTGATCGTCGCCTGACATGGAAGACACAGGTTGAGAAAAATCGAACAAGAGCAAGGCAGAGAATGGCAATCATGAAAAAGCTTGCTGGTACAACGTGGGGAGCAGATGAGAAAGTTCTCAAGAAGTTATATACTGGACGGGTGAGGCCAGTACTGGAATATGGCATTGCAGCTTGGGCAACAGCAGCTAAGTCAAACTTTAACAAAATAAGTAGAGTCCAAAACCAAGGAATGCGAATCATAACTGGAAGCCTGAAGACAACGCCTATTAATGAACTAGAAAAGATCACTTGTTTACAACCAATGCAGGATAGAAGAGATAGCAGAGCCCAGCAACAAGCAGAAAAATTTAGGAGATTGACAGACCACCCTATGTACAACAGATTTAATGGTTTTGGAAAGGGAAGACTGAAGCGTAGCAACTTTGTAGAAACTGCAAAACGAAGGATTAGGGCAGATCCTATACTTAACATATCAACAGTCAAGCCCATACACAATGCACACAAGTTCCCAGCTTGGAGACAGCAGCAACTGCCTGAGATGATAGAAAACATTCCTGGTATTGAGAAAAAGAACACTCAGCATGAAACTGAAAGAAGAGAAATAACCCTAAACTACATAAAAGAACATTACCCAAGCAGGAATTGGACCCATGCATATACAGATGGATCAGCCAAAAATTCAATAGAGAATGGAGGAGGAGGAATTCTCCTAAATTTAAAAAATGGAGTGAAAAAAACACATTCAATGGCAACTGGAAAATTTTCAAGTAACTTCAAAGCGGAGGTAGAGGCTTTGAAAACTGCAGCAGAAATGCTCCTGATGGAGGAAAATAAAGAGAAGCAAATAGCTATCTTCACAGATGCAAAGTCAGCTGTCTCAATACTCAAGAGCAATAACAGCACAGAACTAACTGACCTAAGAGCAGCACTCCATGGTCTATGCCAGAAATCCAAAAAAGTTGTAATACAGTGGATCCCATCACATTGCAGTATACCTGGAAACGAAGAGGCTGACAGACTGGCAAAAGAGGGCGGACGACTACCACAGCCTGACATAGACATAACCTATAATGAGGCAAAGAGGTTGATAAAAAGCACTTATAGAACCAAATGGGAATCTGAGCATCCAGGCCATCAGAAGGATGATGCATATTACAAACTCGACCGAAGAGAACAAGTAGCAATCTTCAGACTCCGCACAGGACATAACAGGCTGAAATACCACTTGTTCAATAAACTAAAGATAGGAGATACCGATGAATGTAATTGTAGAACTGGAAAAATGACAGCAAAACATTTGCTGCAGGATTGCCCAACGTATGCAGAACAGAGAAAGATATTTTGGCCCACACCTGCTTCATTTGAGGACAAGCTCTATGGAGATATCAACAAGCTCAAGTTGACCGCAGCTTACTTTAACTACATACAGGTTGACATTTAAAGGTGCATGAAGACCCAGAGGCATGAAATGGAATATTGCTTGGATAGCAAATCCATTATGTGGAAAGTCCAAATCGAAAGCTCGCTGTGTGGGCTTCATAAAAGGTGGAAAAGTGTTCTAGTGGCACGAAATGGAATATTGCTTGGATAGCAAATCCATTACGTGGAAAGTCCGAATCAAAAGCCCATTGTGTGGGCTTCATAAAAGGTGGAAAAGTGTCCTAGTGGCACGAAATGGAATATTGCTTGGATAGCAAATCCATTACATGGAAAGTCCGAATCGAAAGCTCACTGTGTGGATGTCATCTGCAGACTGCATACTTCTGGTTTCCGGAAGAACAGCCTATGGTGAACGGAAGGCCCAATATACGGAAGTGAGGCTAAGCAGCCATGTGCAGGACGTGACGATTCCTTGGGTGAGCCCAGTACCAGAGCGCTGTGTGTTGGCTCTGCAATTATGGAAGCCTCCTTGGATGGCGGGGAATGCCCATGGTCTGCCCCTGCCTTCCCTTGAGGGCTGACCAGGATCTTTGGCTGTTCTATATGGACCAGTTGGGATGGGGGATAACACCACAACAGTGAGAGTCAAACGTCCTAAGAAACCCCCGGGAAGGTTAACCCGGTCAACAAATGCCCGCAGAAGTCGGATGTGTCGGCCTAACGGCGCAAGAACGCAGCTCTGCTGTAAACAGGCACAACGCAATCACATCCGGAAAAAAACTCCGGATGAATGAAGAAGAAGAAGAAGTATTTAGCAATGAATTGTGGAAGCTAAACATGCCCTGGCAAAGCGACTATTTTAAGGAAGAAGCCAGGAATGTCCACCGTATGTGAGTCCAAGGTGGTCAATCTACTTGAAACCACTCTTTTACTACCACTCAATACTTGAAATCACATGCCAGACAGCCAAAGGTTTTGAGACTTCTACCTCAACAGCCAGTAGCCATGTTGGGAACAACAAAAGTGTATCCACAATCAGTGGGCTAAGGAGAATGTCAGCCTACACTTTGCCCAATTTGTGACCCTTTGAAAATAAAGATCATTCATCTGTTGATGGAAACTGAGTATTTAAAACTGTGCCTCAAGTGTTGTCATAAGTGCTGGATAATCAACTACATGATCAGTCAATCAATTCAGTGAATTTTAGAAAGAGTGTACCGGCAATGTTAACCATTTTTAAATGGACAGCCATATTGAGTTCCTGCTAAAACTAATCTTGTCAATTATTTGGGTAACAGGGTTCCAGCTGACCCACTCGCTGGGAGGTGGAACCGGGTCAGGGATGGGAACTCTCCTCATCAGCAAGATCAGGGAGGAGTATCCAGACAGGATCATGGCAACCTTCTCGGTCGTACCATCTCCAAAAGTGAGTGTGACAAATGACATATTTGAGTTATATTCCAATTTATTTTCTTGTTGGGCTAGTTGCTGTTACTTTTGTTATTCCTGCTATTGTTTTATTATTATATTAATGTGGTTATGTTACAATTACCTATTGACATTTGTTTTATGTTGTTTTTATAGTTACCTACTGATGTCTGTTAATGTTGTTATGTTACACTTATTGACTGATATGTTATTGTTGTTAAATTAATGTTGTTATGTTACAATTACCCACTGGTATATGCTTTATGTTATCTTACAGTTATCGACTGATATATGTTATAGTTGTTGTTTTAAGTAAATAAAAGATTCCTTGTCACACTGTATAGTACATCGGGTATATTGATCTTTTTATAGTCCATGCGTATGATGTTGGTGATCTTGTCTGTTCACAGCCTTCTGCCTTCTGTGCTGTGATACCAACGTTCTTCCATACCATAATGTCAAACTTCCAGCATCTTCTGTCTTGGTCTCCCCTTGCCTCCCTTCCCCCCTTACCTTTCTGTTCTCATGACATGCCCAAAGAATGTGGGCTGTCTTATTCTGATGCTAGTAACCAAGTCTCTCTGTGAGTTAATTTCTTTTGAGAGGGGGCTTCACACTGAAACCTTTAAAGTGTGATAGAAATTACAGTAACCATGCTATTGTCTTGTAACCTGTCAATATTGTTGTTAAGGATGTCAAGAGTGTTCAGCACATGACATCACGGTGCAGATGAACACTGTGACATCATAAAGACAGTTTAAATATGGCCACCCTGCTTTTGACATGCACCAAAAAGGAGCAGCTTTCTGTTACCCTTTTTTTTTCATCTGTGAAAGGGTGAAACTTGTAGAAAGTCATCGGCAAATGAAGATCCAGTAAGGTGTTGCTTTCCTGTCAGTCTACAAGTGTCTGAATGGAGTAGGAAGTTTCGATCCGCAATCCAATCCAATCTGGACTTGTGAGTAAAGGTGTCCTTTTGCAACATGAAAATACTCGACTCCATACTGCCAGTGCAACAGTTGAAACCATCAAAGACCTTCACTTTCAGTGTGTACCACTTCCCCCGTACACACCAGACCTAGCCCCAAGTGATTTCTACCTGTTTGGACAACTCAGAGAGTCATTGGGAAGGTTTTCATTTGAAGCCCCCTTTATGGGTCTTCCTATTCATCCACGATTTTCTTATCATTCTTCTATAAAACCACATCTCCGCAGCTTCCTCATAATTCCTCACTTGTCTGCTAATTGTCAGTGATTTGCATCAATACATCAAGATTGACTCACTATAGCTCTCAACTCTTTTTTTTTTAACTTGATTAACAAAGATAAATTGCAGAGAATATTCTTCATCTAGTGAAATGCTGCCTTTGATTTGGGCTATTCTACATTTAACTTCCTTAATCCATTTTTATCTGCTGTTATTAAAGTACCCAATTACTTAAATAATAGACTTGGTCTCGCCCCATATTTTTAGATTTGTGATGTGGTCAACAAGGCTACTTTACTTCCGCAAAAACATTTCCTGCTCCCCATTTTTATCTTGGATTGATCTGGAGGTCCAAGTCAATTAAACAAATCCGACCTTAAACGGGGTTCAAACATCAACACCATGTCGGTGTTGGATACACTGTCACATTGAACAAAAGTGAATAACTAACAGGAGCCGTAAACACACAGCGCAGGCTAAATATCCCTCAACAGTTACAAATTGAAAAATGTAGGCCGAATAAGCAACAGGTTAAATTAAAAATAATTAAAACTTATCTAACAAGAATATTTATATCATGTATGATTCTTGGGTAGGCACATTATATCCGTACTGGTGCTAAAGAGTTTTATGCACTGTATTCAAATTCTCCTTCTGTGATCTACAAACCAAAAACATCCGGCTAGTTTAGGAAACACAGGCAACAAAAATATAGTATCAGTCTCACTAAAGGCTGGATTATCCCAAAATATTTTTTAAATGTTAATATATACAGGGACAAACAAAGAGAAAAAGTATGCACTTGTGAAAGAAAAAGGCAAGTCAAACACCCAAATTATAACTTCTATAAGAATCAACAGAAATAATATGTTTCTCAGGGAGAACAAAACCAGATGTATATAGTTTCAAAATCCTGTGACAAAATGGCGTCTCTTCCGGCAGGTTTCAGACACAGTTGTAGAACCTTACAATGCAACCTTATCAGTCCACCAACTTGTGGAGAACACAGACGAGACATTCTGCATTGACAACGAGGCTCTCTACGATATCTGCTTCCGGACCTTGAAGCTGACCACGCCAACATATGGTGACCTCAACCATCTGGTCAGTGCCACCATGTCTGGTGTGACCACCTGTCTCCGGTTTCCTGGTCAGTTGAATGCAGATTTGAGGAAATTGGCGGTTAACATGGTGCCATTCCCACGTCTGCATTTCTTCATGCCCGGATTTGCTCCCCTTACCTCCAGAGGTAGCCAGCAATATAGGTAAATGATCTTCTTCTTCTTCTTCTTCTTATCCTCCTCATATTCCTCTTCCTCCTCCTTAATTTTCTTCTTTAAAATTGTCTTCATCTTCAATCTCTTCCTCTTTCTTCTCCTTCGTCTTCTTCTTCTTCTTCTTCTTCTTCTTCTTCTTCTTCTTCTTCTTCTTCTTCTTCTTCTTCTTCTTCTTATCCTCCTCGTAGTCCTCTTCCTCCTCCTTATTTTTCTTCTTTAATGTCTTAATCTTCAATCTCTTCCTCTTTCTCCTTCTTCTTCTTCTCTACTTCTTTGTCTTCTTCCTCTACTTTTTCTTCCTCTTCTTCATCTTCATCATCTGCTGCTGCATCTTCTTTTTCTGTAGCATTTAATTACAAAATCTGTTATCTTCTTTAGTATTTGAGAATGGTCTATTATTCACATTCGGATGTTGTTGTCACAGAAAAGACGCATGTTTTGAACACTGTTCTTTTTCTTTTTATTCTTTCAATCATCATCATGTGGCAGATCATGTGCAGAAAAAAAAACATTACGTTCATCATGGCTTACCAAAAACATTTCTCAAATCCTCTGCCATGTCTTTTACTTCATGTACCCCCCTGCCCAGGGTGTCTACAGTGTTCTGTGTCCACTTTCATGTGGTTGTCCCCTTCTTCTCCTCCCAGGAACCACACCTCCAATCACTGTTCTCTCCCAGGAACCACGCCTCCAATCACTGTTCTCTCCCAGGAACCACACCTCCAATCACTGCCCTCTCCCAGCCACTGAGTTGTTTAATGGAGGACAAGTATTTCAGCACTTGTGACATTATGCTAGTTTTGTGCCAGTGTTCTTAAATGTTCCTATCTTGTAGAATATTAGTTTGTTTTATTTTTATTTTTGGACTATGTCTAAGACATTTTCTATAACATTACAGCTCTAGAGTTCGAATTTTTTTCTTTACTGATTGCAAAATGGTCCATGTTGCCACAGGAAACATGCATATTCTCAATCAAATTTACTTTAAATTGTTTGCTGGTGTCGTGCCATAGTTTCTAAAAGTATCTCAAAGTAATAAAAGCAAAATATGTCTCCCAATGCAATAAAAGCAAAACCCGTATCACAATGCAATAAAAGCAAAAATAATGACCACCAATACAACAAAAATGTCAACAGATGTATGTATCAATGGAGAGAAATTACATAAAGTCAGCAGTTCTGAAGTTTTAATATTGTTTACCATCTGGATTACTATGGCCAGTCTATACTTGGTTTCTTTTGAAACATTCCCCATTGTCCTTGATTGTGGAGCCTAACTATTCAAAGTTTCTTTCGAGAATAGGACAGAAAATAATCTATATCTATAAAAGGCGATGTATGTATGTATGTGGGTCCGTTCTTTATGCGTTCGTGAACGGTCCATCCGATTGAGATGAAATTTTCTACACATCTTCTTCTCATTCCAGTGCAACCAACTGTCATAGTTTTATCTATCAGCTATCAGCTATTACCTTACTAAAATTTAATTTTGTAATTACATGACTGAACATAAGAAAATATAAAACAAGGGACATAACTTTTAGTAGCAATGTTATATCTTAAGTCCCCTGGCTATAGATAGATACATAGATAGACAGGCAGATCCCTGCTAGGGCCTGGGCGAAGCCGGGCTGGGTCAGACAGACAGTCGGGAACGGGAACTTATATGACTACGTATATGAATTAAATGAGATGCTCCCCATCAGGGTCTGGGCGAGGCCGGGTCAGACAGACAGATAGATGGTCGGGAATGGGAGCTTATATGACTACTTATATGAATTAAATTAGATGCTCCCCACCAGGGACTATGTGAAGCCGGGCCGGGTCAGACAGATAGACAGACAGATAGTCGGGAACGGGATCTTATATGACTACTTATATGAATTAAATGAGATGCTCCCCACCAGGAGCTGGGCGAAGCCGGGCCGGGTCAGACAGACAGACAAGCAGGCAGACAGACAGACAGATAGATAGATAGATCCCCGCCAGGGCCTGGGCGAAGCCGGGCCGGGTCATCTAGTATTAAATAAGAGAACAACTAACCACGACTGTAACTCTGTAATCCACAGATAAAGAGAAAGAAACTGAAATCATACCAAATTTACCTTCAGTGTTTGAATATTAATTTTTTGCCTCTACATATGAAGAGCTCTGACTGTTCCCGAGCTGACCCAGCAGATGTTTGATGCCAAGAACATGATGGCCGCCTGCGACCCCCGCCATGGACGATACCTGACTGTTGCAGCCCTCTTTCGTGGTCGAATGTCCATGAAGGAGGTGGATGAGCAGATGTTGAATGTCCAGAACAAGAACTCCTCCTACTTTGTTGAGTGGATTCCCAACAATGTGAAGACGGCCGTCTGTGACATTCCACCACGTGGTCTCAAGGTCAGTACTGTGTGCTTGTGTTTTAGCATTAGATGCAACTTGAATCAGATATTAACGTCATCATCAATCATCTACTTCTGCCTAGTTAAATTCTCCTCTTAGGCTTTCCCTAGAGTAAGCCATGTTGGTTAATAAAGATGCTGCAGATCTCCAAATTTCTGGGAGAGACTGGACTTTTAAGCAAAAATATATTTGAAACAACAAGCTGCCATAAAAATTAATTATGAAGTAGGCCAGGCCAATACCAGTCTATCGAAGATCTGTTATCAGTTGGGGTATCTTCATTGCATTCCCGACAGGTCCATAGGTGCTCAGATCCTCCCCCCAGCATATGTATCAGCGTCCGGTGGCTGATAGTGCCAGTTCTGTGTATCGAAGATCTGCATGTCCGAATGGATAATTGTACTTGTTCTTAAACATCCGGTATGTTGATGTAGGAGGTTCAACCCCTATTTCGGTTAGTTGGTCTAAAATGCTGACTTATCATCGTTGACTTGGAGCATCAGCACACTGGATGTTTAGGAATGAGCGTTCTTATCCATTCGCCACACTGACCTCCATGATGATTATGTCATCCCCGGAGTCTCCTAAACTTTCTTCATTTTGCTGCATTATCTCATTTAGTGAGGTCTCTTCTTCTTTCATCTGTAACCTGAATGTCTCATTTCCCTCCCCAGATGAGCGTTACTTTCATTGGCAACAGCACGGCGATCCAGGAGCTCTTCAAACGTGTCTCTGAACAGTTCACAGCCATGTTCCGTCGCAAGGCTTTCCTCCATTGGTACACCGGCGAGGGAATGGATGAGATGGAGTTCACTGAGGCAGAGTCCAACATGAACGATCTGGTCTCTGAGTACCAGCAGTACCAGGATGCCACTGCTGAAGATGAGGGCGAGTTTGAGGAGGAGGGTGAAGAGGAAGAGGCTTAATTTGTCAGCAAAAATTCTTTCATTACATTACTGTTAATTGAATCTCCTAATTCTTACAATAATACCAGCATATTTTTAACTGAAAGTATGAAAGTACCACCGCAACAGCTATTTTTAGAATATACAATTGTTACAGTAACATTTCCATACTTTGAAGACAAGAGCATGAAATTCTCATAGCAAAATTTTTAAATCATATATATAACAACTTATAAACATAAAACTCTTCCAGTGACATAATTTTCCCAATAACTTAAACTATGAAATTGTCACGATACAAGTACTCTAAAAATGTAATTGCTACAACAATATTCCTGTACCAAACATTAACTTGCAAATACTAAACTGAAGTCTAACATCATAAAGGTATTATTTCCATGTTAACACAAATTTTTACCTCAAAGATAGTTCCATATCCTGTTGCTGAAAGGTAGACTTTTTTAATATGACTATTCAAAACAGGATGTACACTAAATAGTTCATACAGAAGAGTTCAGCACTTTGTTTTTTGTATTAAAAAATATTCCAAATGGAAATAAAAATTTTGTCTGGCAATATAAACATATTATCAATTTGATGTTGACAATATTGTTGATGTTGTTTTAATGTTTGAAAGATTGTAATTTGTCTATTTTAAGTCAAAAAAGAGTTGCTACAAATGCTGAACATAAAATTAAGAACAACAATAATGTACATTCTATGATGATGGCCATATTGAACAAACAAACAAAATGTGTTTGTATTTTGTATGGAAGTTTTGAACAAATAAAACAAACCATTGTTGACAAATTGAGATTATGTTTCATTTATGAACTTGCTTAGTTCCTTTTTATCTAAATTGACCTGCTGGTGTTGTGGGCATGAATATTTCAATTTGTATCACGAGATGCTGACGCAGCTATATTTTTAAAATGCAAAAGTCAATAGCTGAGCCCCTGCAGACGTCAGAAAAACATCTCTCCACTGGGACAAAATCTCAACATCTCTCCACAGCGACAAAATATCAACATTTCTGTCCACCGGGACACAATCTCAACATGTCTCTCCACTGGGACAAAATCTCAACATGTCTCTCCATAGGGACAAAATCTCAACAGGTCACGGTCCTTGGGGTTTTAGATCAACTCTGCTGATGAAATTCCTCCATACCAAGTCTCAATCCGTCTAGCATAATTTCTCTTGGTCTGCCTCTGCCTCTTTCCCACACTGACTTTCCGGTCGGCACAATGTTTTCCAGCGCCTCTCTTCTCATCACATGACCAAAGAAATCTTTTCATCTCTTTCTTATTGTTGTATATACTATTCTACTTTCATTAGCCTCTCCGAGGCAGTCGTTAGTTACTCTGGCAGTCCAGGCAACATGTGTCTTGTGGACAACATCCAAGGATGGGCTGAAATAAACATGTGTCACCAATAACTACACAAAATATGACTAAAAGGCTAGACAAAAAACATTTCCATTCTCATTGTTGATAAGATTTGGAACATGTTATCATTTAATGTCTGTGCACGTGCATACAAGGGGGCTTCAAGTGAAAACCTTAAAAGTTTTTTTTTGGTGAATATATTCTGAAAAAGTACAGAACAAATGTGTCATTTTTTTATGTAGTCACCACGGCGTTCAATGCAAGTTCTCCAGCGCTGGTAAAGTGCTTGGATTCCTGAGGAAGCATTGACTCCGGGGTCACTACTCGGTGTGCCTGACCCAGTCGTAAACAGTCTGTCACAGAAGTCACCCCGTTGTGAAACTTCCCACTCCACTCATACACTTGACGGATTGACAGTCATGCATCCATACCGGACCTACATTTGCTGATGATTTTCTACAGGTTTCACCCCTTTATTGATCAACAAACGGATAGCAGAACGCTGTTCCTCTTTGCTGCATGGCAGAGTGGGGCGGCCATCTTTAAAATGTTCTTATGAAGTCACCATATTCATCTACAACATGATGTCATGTGCTTAACACTCTTGTCAGGTTACAAGACATTGGCATGGTTATTGTAATTTATATTGCACGTTTAAGGTTTTTATTTTAAGCTCTCTCGTATGTGTGTGGAAAAACAGAATTTCCTCTAGAGATATCCAAGTGGTCTATTTCTTTGTGATTGAATAGTTCAGATTTTCCCTGAACCTCTGTTAACCTTGTCAAAGAAATTCATAGTTATTTATGCACACTCATGGAAGAAGAGTGTAAAGGATAGACTAGACAAGATAACAATTGAAGGCTATAAGCGTGTCTGCTGTCTATTTCACGAGTGCCCATCATCCTACCAGCCTATAGCCTTCATTTGTTATCTGGTCCAATCTGTCCTTTACTCTCTACTTTCATGAGTGCCCGAAGCCAGCTAGAGAGGCAAGGTTTTTTCCCACCTACCCTGGGATAGTACCGCCCAAAAAGAGAAACCTGGACCAATGCAGCAGTTTTTGCCCATGATGTTTATGAAGGTTTCCACTCAGGAATTGAAATCTTTGCTGCAGCAATTACTCTTGAGGACGCGAACAACAGAGTACCATTGGATTTCTTAATGCTACAGCTTCTTGAGCTCAAAATAAGTCCTTTCCTCCTTAGATGGATCGCTGCAGCCCTCTTCCAACGGAAAGTAGTTTTTAGATGTGGCAGTTGGACTTCGGAACCAACAACAATATATCCTGGCCTACCACAGGGATCACCGTTATCTCCAGTGCTGTTCAATGTCTACACAGTGAGAATCACAAGTGAGCAGATCACTGGACCTGGCAGGACATTGTCATATGCCGATGATGTTTTAGTGTATCGTCAGGGTAAGGATGGAGATCTTGTTTCTGTGGAACTACAATCTGAACTCAATCGCATAAGTACTTGGTGTGTTGAAGCTGGGGCAATGATCAACCCAACAAAGGCAACGGTGACATGGTTCTCTTTGAATGATATTTTCAACACTCCAACTGTAAATCTGTGTTCAGAGACTGGACAGAATGCACTCAATGAATTACCTAGAGGATGAGTTTTGATTTAAGCCTTGCTTATAATGAGCACATAGACCAGGCGATAACAAAGACCGAGCGGGATTTGGCTGCGATACGGGTGAGGGCGGCAGCAAACTGTGAGCAGCGCCATCTATGTCTTAAATACAAGGGGCTGGTCGTGTCTATTATTGAGTATGTGATGGTGATCCTGACTCTCAACCGTAAGCAGATAGAAAGGATGGAAAGGATACAGAATGAAGCTATGCGCATTATTCTTGGATGTACAAGAGATACAGCATGCAGGGCGATGCGCTCCTTCTTGATTTTCCAACCATTGAAGACAGAATACAAGTTTGCAGAGCACGCGCCTACCTCAGAGTTAACGCAAACACACAACATCCACTGCATTGCGAGATTAAGAAGGTAAAGGGCAGCAGGTTAAAAAGAGGAAAGTCGTGGATGAGTCAAACCGAAGACATTCTTCAACAGGTGTGTTCACTTGTGGACTTAAAACGTGGCGAGGAGTGGATACATGTGCCAACAGAGTTATGTACATCCTTTTCAGTGTGCACCCAACTAGACAGGAAATACAGACAAGAAAATCCAGCTGCTGTGGAGGCGGAAGTACCTGTACTTCCGCCTCCACAGCAGCTGTATTTTCTTGTCTGTATTTCCTGTCTAGTTGGGTGCCCACTCTGATCTTCAAGAATTCTTCAGAGGAGGATGCTGTCATCTACATGGATGGGTCGGTCGTCCGAGGAGTGAGAAGTTCATGGGCCTTTACGGTTTAGGCCGGAGGGAAAATTGTGAAGGAAGAGTCTGGCGCTTTTGCTTTGACCACAAGCAGCCTGATTATGGAAGTCATGGCAGTAAGTAAAGTTAGTTAGTCAACAGATCATCCTCATTGCACATCGAACCATTCAGTCCATAAGTGCTTGGATCCCCTCCTCAGCAAATCCCGCAGCGTGTAGCGGCTAACGACGCCAGTTCTGTGCTGGTTTATCAATCTTCTTTGGCTTCCTGCGTAGTGTTCTTGTTTGGCCACCCCAATTTTAATTTGCTGTTCTCACAGTCTGGCCATCGTAGATTCACAGCCATCACTTGGTTCACGCAAAAGTCTCACTTCTCGTAGAGCATTCAGAATGTCAGCCTGGTCCATAGCGCGTCCGCCCTCCACAGTAGCCTCACCTGCGAGCTTGTCAGCCCGCTCATTTCCTTGTACTCCCGCATGCCCTGGCACGAAGATGAAACTAATCTTTGCCAGCCGAGACCGTTCCAGAGGCAGCAACCATTCTCTTCGGATCGACCCCTCCTCTATCCCCTTGATCATGTTCATTGAGTCGCTAAGGAAACATGCCCTAGTGAATGTCTGTGTCTCGAGCCATGTTATTGCTTTACTTACTGCCATGACTTCCATGGTCAGGCTACTTGTGGTTTCAGTGAAAGCACCAGAGTCCTCCTTCACAATTCTCCCTCCGGCCCGAGCCGTAAAGGCCCATGAGCTTCTCACATGTCGGACGACCGACCCATCTGTGTAGATGACAGCATCACCGACTAGCGAATTCTCGAAAATCAACGCTTGTAATTCAGCCTCCACAGCAGCCGGATTTTCTTGTCTGCATTTTCTATCTAGTTGGATGCAAACTGAAAAGGATGTGCAGAAATCTGTTGGCACTTGTACCCACTCCTCGCCAGGTTCTAAGTCCACAAGTGAACACACCTGTTGAAGAATGTCTTCGGCTTGACCCATCCACGACCATCCTCTTTTTAACCTGCTGCCCTTCACCTTCATAATTTCACTATGCAGTGAATGTTGTGTTTGCGTTAATTCTGAGGTAGGCGCGTGCTCTGCAAACTTGTATTCTGTCTTCAATGGTTGGAAAATCAAGAAGGTAGCGCATCGCCCTGCATGCTGTATCTCTTGTACATCCAAGAATAATGCGCATAGCTTCATTCTGTATCCTTTCCATCCTTTCTATCTGCTTATGGCTGAGAGTCAGGATTGCCATTGCATACTCAAAAACAGACATGACCAGCCCCTCGTACAGAAGACATAGATGGCGCTGCTCACAGTTTGCTGCCGCCATCACCCGCATCGTAGCCAAACCCCGCTTGGCCTTTGTTATCACCTAGTCTATGTGCTCATTATAAGCAAGGCTTCGATCAAACCGTATCCCCAGGTAATTCATTGCCTGCGTTCTTTCTACCGTCTCTGAACACAGATTTACAGTTGGTGTTGGAGTGTTGACAATATGGCAGTAAGTAAAGCAATAACATGGCTCGAGACACAGACATCCAATCGGGTATGTGTCCTTAGTGACTCATGAGTATGCTCAGGAGGGTAGAGATGAGGTGGGTCCGAAGAGAGTGGCTGCTGTCTCTGGAGCTGTCTAGGCTGGTAAAGATTTGTTTCATCTTTGTTCCAGGGCATGTGGTTGTACAAGGGAATGAGCAGGCTGACAGGCTTGCAGGTAGGGCTAGTGTGGAAGGCGGACGAGAAATGGACCAGGCAGACATTCTGAATGCTCTACGAGAAGTAAGTCGTTTACGAGAACCAAGCGATGACTGGGAATCTACAACCATGGCCAGGCTGCGAGAACAGCAAGTTAAAAGAGGGTGGCCAAACAAGAACACCACGCAGGAAGCCAAAGAAGCATAATAAACCAACACAGAAATGATGTCGTGAGCCGCTACACGCTGCGGGTTTTGCTGAGGAGGGGATCCGAGCACTTATGGACTGAATTGTTGGATGTGCAATGATTATTATCTGTCGACCAACTAACTAACTAACTAACTAATTAACCTTATTGTTAGTAACACAAATATCAAGATAGCAACAGAGAAATTACTAAACATTAGCCATGGTACGCAACCTGTGGTACTATTGACAGACGCAAAATCAGTACTCGAGGCGCTCCTGTCTGGGAAATTGCCAGTACTAAGGTCACTACATTCTGAACTTGGTGGCCAGCGAAGGGTTACCATGCAATGGATACCATCTCACTGTGGAGTACCCGGAAACGACAGCGCTGATCGACTGGCCAATAAAGAGGCAATAGAAGAACAACCTGATATGTTTGTTATTTAATACCAAAAGAAAGAAAAAAATGAGCCAGCCCATCAGAAAACCACCAACACCAGCTAAAGACGATTACCACTTTATGGACAGACCAGATCAAATCATTATTCTGCGATTCAAAACAGGACATAATAGACTACCCAACCAAATGTATATCAAAGTCATGATTAGAGAATCAGCCATGTGCACATATGGATTGGCGTCGCAGACAACAGATTACATACTCCAAGACTTCCTAAAATACGACATATCTAGATAAACTTTCTGGCCTAGAGAAATAACAGCGGAAGATAAAATATATTAACCACTGAGTGAACTTAAAAAGACAGTTAAATTCATACAAGAGACAACGTTGCAGGTTTAGACAAATTTTAAGCGAACGAAAGAAGAAGATGAATACAATAGACAACATTGCAGATATAGACAAATTTTAAGCGAACAAAAGATAACATTGCAGAAGAAGAAGAAGAAGAATACAAGAGACAACACTGCAGACATAGACATAAAATAAATAAATGTTTTGCGTATCCTTTACAGGACTTAGCTGTCAACAGCAGCATCTTTCAGCTGTCTGTTGATCTCTTGGCAAGATTACGCTCAGTAGTTTGCCATTGCTTTCTGAGCGGCCGGCTCAGTATCCGCAAGTCACGAGCGGGGGTCGAACCACCTCAGTTCTCGCTCCGCTGCGAGACTCTGCGTGATAAACGGGATTACAGAGAGAAAGTGTTGTAACCCCACAGCCAGAGAGACCGGCGCAGACATAGACAGATTTCATAAAAGAGACAACACTGCAGATATAGACAAATTTCAAGCGAACGAAAGAAGAAGGAACACAAATGAGAATAGATAAACTAGCAAAGTCAACCCAAGAGCAACAGGAAAGCAAACTCCGAATCTCAATGTAATAAAAGCAAACTCGTATCTCAATGTAATAAAAGCAAACTCCGTATCTCAATGTAATAAAAGCAAACTCGTATCTCAATGTAATAAAAGCAAAATCCGTATCTCAATGTAATAAAAGCAAACTCGTATCTCAATGTAATAAAAGCAAACTCCGTATCACAATATAATAAAAGCAAACTCGTATCTCAATGTAATAAAAGCAAAATCCGTATCTCAATGTAATAAAAGCAAAACTAGTTCCTCAGTGTAATAAAAGCAAACTCGTATCTCAATGTCCTCAGAAGTCGGATGTGTCGGCCTAACGGCGCAAGAACGCAGCTCTGCTGTAAACAGGCACAACGCAGTCACATCCGAAGAAAAAAAATTCGGGTGAACGCAGAAGAAGAAGAAGAAGTATCTCAATGTAATAAAAGCAAAATCCGTATCTCAATGCAACAACAGTAAAACCCATATGTCAATGTAATAAAAGCAAAACCCTTATCTCAATGTAATAAAAGCAAAACCCTTATCTCAATGTAATAAAAGCAAAACCCTTATCTCAATATAATAAAAGCAAACCCCGTATCTCAATGCAATTAAAGCAAAACCCACAACTAAATTCAATTTTTAAAAAAAAATAATGACAACCGATAAAACAAATACAAGTGCATGTCAACAGATATATTTATTTCATCTCATCATCTCATCGTGTTCCTCTTGTACCTTGCGATGTCGGGGTGAGGTATAAACATCGTGAAAGTGCCCGATTATGGGCTTCATGCATCAATATTCCCATGGACTCTGTTATTCCCTGCGTCCATCGTTTACGTGGTCGGCCTCTTCCTCTGCTTCCATCTGGTCTGTACATCATTGCTTGTTGTGGTATACTGTTAGTTGGTAACTTACTTGCATGGCCAAACCAGTTGACTTGCTGCCTTCTAATAAAATCTAGCGCTGCTATAACCCCCACTTTAGTCCTGATTTCTTCATTTCTGATCTTATCGCTTCTTGATACATTGAGTATTCTTCTCAGGAATCTCATTTCTGTTGTTGTGATTTTTCTTTTCTCTTTTTCTGTCATTGTCCAGGTTTGGCATTGGTAGAATAGAATTGGTAGGAAGAATTAATGAATAATGGAATTGCAGTAAAGCTTTAGAAATACACTGAATCACCATCATCATCATCATCATCATCATCATCATCGTCTTCCACTTTTGTCGTTAATCTTCGTAGGAAAGATTAGTTGACGTTCCAGCATCCGCTGGGTGACATCGGATAGTGTCATTCCGGGTGATTGTACAATGTCTTTCATGTCGTCAATCTGTTTTCAATCTGGAGAAAAGTTGTGCACAGGACATCATTACGAGACGATGATGATGATGATGATGATGATGATTATGGTGGTGGTGGTGGTGGTGGTGGTGGTGGTGGTGGTGGTGGTGGTGGTGGTGGTGGTGGTGGTGATGATGATGATGATGATGATGATGATGATGATGATGATGATGATGATGATGATGATGATGATGATGATGATGCGCAATACACAACAATCTCAACTTGTCATGTCGTTGAGATCTTTAACAGATTGAGAGCCAAACAAAAAATGGATGGCGGAAAATGGGAAGTGTCACAGTCATGACTTAAAAGTTGTTAATATGGTAGCTGACATGTATTAATATCAAATTAAAAGAGGTTGCATAGGGAAAACTACTGTAGTAATATTTTAACCATAGTTTGATTTATAAGCCCGTGGCAGTTACGGGATGTTTGATTAAGACGATTTATCATCCCGTGGCAGTTAATTAGTTAAAATCATCATCATCCAGTGACTTCTGGGAAGAAAGGGGGCTGAGTGGTCTCGGGGTATGGTGTCCGCCTCGAGTGCTGGAGGTCCCGGGTTCAGGACCCGGTGAGGACCGGGATTTATTTTTAAAAATCCACCTGGACTTCCAGTAATAAAATGTCCCCTGGTCTCTGGGTAGTGAGATCGGCCGCCCGTGTGTATTGTTGTCTCTGGGTAGTGAGATCGGACGCCCGTGTGTATTGTTGTCTCTGGGTAGTGAGATCGGACGCCCGTGTGTATTGTTGTCTCTGGGTAGTGAGATCGGACGCCCGTGTGTATTGTTGTCTCTGGGTAGTGAGATCGGACGCCCGTGTGTATTGTTGTCTCTGGGTAGTGAGATCGGACGCCCGTGTGTATTGTTGTCTCTGGGTAGTGAGATCGGACGCCCGTGTGTATTGTTGTCTCTGGGTAGTGAGATCGGACGCCCGTGTGTATTGTTGTCTCTGGGTAGTGAGATCGGACGCCCGTGTGTATTGTTGTCTCTGGGTAGTGAGATGGGACGCCCGTGTGTATTGTTGTCTCTGGGTAGTGAGATGGGACGCCCGTGTGTATTGTTGTCTCTGGGTAGTGAGATGGGACGCCCGTGTGTATTGTTGTCTCTGGGTAGTGAGATCGGACGCCTGTGTGTATTGTTGTCTCTGGGTAGTGAGATGGGACGCCCGTGTGTATTGTTGTCTCTGGGTAGTGAGATCGGCCGCCCGTGTGTATTGTTGTCTCTGGGTAGTGAGATCGGACGCCCGTGTGTATTGTTGTCTCTGGGTAGTGAGATCGGACGCCCGTGTGTATTGTTGTCTCTGGGTAGTGAGATCGGACGCCCGTGTGTATTGTTGTCTCTGGGTAGTGAGATCGGACACCCGTGTGTATTGTTGTCTCTGGGTAGTGAGATCGGACGCCCGTGTGTATTGTTGTCTCTGGGTAGTGAGATCGGACGCCCGTGTGTATTGTTGTCTCTGGGTAGTGAGATCGGACGCCCGTGTGTATTGTTGTCTCTGGGTAGTGAGATCGGACGCCCGTGTGTATTGTTGTCTCTGGGTAGTGAGATCGGACGCCCGTGTGTATTGTTGTCTCTGGGTAGTGAGATCGGACGCCCGTGTGTATTGTTGTCTCTGGGTAGTGAGATCAGACGCCCGTGTGTATTGTTGTCTCTGGGTAGTGAGATGGGACGCCCGTGTGTATTGTTGTCTCTGGGTAGTGAGATCGGACGCCCGTGTGTATTGTTGTCTCTGGGTAGTGAGATCGGACGCCCGTGTGTATTGTTGTCTCTGGGTAGTGAGATCGGACGCCCGTGTGTATTGTTGTCTCTGGGTAGTGAGATCGGACGCCCGTGTGTATTGTTGTCTCTGGGTAGTGAGATCGGACGCCCGTGTGTATTGTTGTCTCTGGGTAGTGAGATCGGACGCCCGTGTGTATTGTTGTCTCTGGGTAGTGAGATCGGACGCCCGTGTGTATTGTTGTCTCTGGGTAGTGAGATCGGACGCCCGTGTGTATTGTTGTCTCTGGGTAGTGAGATCAGACGCCCGTGTGTATTGTTGTCTCTGGGTAGTGAGATCGGACGCCCGTGTGTATTGTTGTCTCTGGGTAGTGAGATCGGACGCCCGTGTTTATTGTTGCGCACGTAAAAAATCCCTTGGCAGTTGGAAATCGAAAAAGAGTAGCCTAACAGCGCTGCCCGGGCAAAATTTCGAGTTAAAAATCTACCCAAAGTATTTCAGGATCCTCGCTAATGCAACGGAGTTCGTGCATTGAGCTGAGTTTCTCCAGACTCAGGTTTGAGTTAGGAGGAAAATGGAGCACTTATGGGTTAAACCGTGTGCCGTGATGTTGATCCAACGACTAAACTAACTAAACTAGACTTCTGGGAAATAAATTAGCAGGTATTGATCGACACTCATAGAAGGAAAGAAACGAAGTAAAGACCAGAGAACACACACAGCAAAATGCAAGCTGTACGCCTCAAGCACACCTGGACTGGAATTTATATTCATGTTAATCCTATTCAAATCACACCTTTGATGGCTGGGCCCGTTCACATTGATCCAACCACCTGCCGACTCAGTGGCGTGTCCGTTCATTGACAGTGTGGGTTCCGGGACAATAGCAGCGCGCTATACAGCACAGGAGTGTTCAAACGTGACGTAGTTGACGCCACCACCCAGGTCTGAACAAGCCTGGTAACGGGCAAACATAGCAACTGAACGCTGTGACTAAACCTGGTTGTTGGTAGTATTTGTTGATGGTTGATACTGGTAACCAGTCCTGGGCGACAAAACACTGCGGTGCATGCTGGGATAATCTATATATATTCACGCCAAGCCGGATTCTCGTTATTGCTTTTAACAACATTTCATTAAATTACCCAAGGGTCCAGCTCTTACACGAGACACAACATAATGAGAGAGATTGTCCATCTACAGACTGGTCAGTGCGGCAACCAGATCGGAGCCAAGGTAGGAGACATTACATGTATGTTTGTATGCATCTCGTGCATTCAAACTGTGATATCTCTGGTTGTTGAAACATGCATTTCTTATCTCTCTGTTGCTATGCTTCTGTTTCTAAGTGATAGAGAAAGTGGCTCTTTTATACACACTGATGTGTATTGGTATATGATAACAAGTAAAGGTCCGTTTTCCCCCCCCCCCTAGCCGTAACTGATTAAGTGCTATGAGATGATTAATTCCCTATCTGCCATGGATTTATATACAGTAGATTTCTCCCAAGCAACCCCCTTGAATTTGATATATAATACATGTCTGCTACCATTAACAACTTTTAAGTCATAACTGTGACACACCCCTACCTCCCATTTTCAGCCATCCATTTTTGTTTGGTTCAAACCAACTTTTTGTCTGGCACTGAATATGTTAAGTTGTATTCATAATATGGTAAAGTAACGTATTTTTTACACGCAGTTAGACTCGTATTTTCTCTAGAAAATCGACCCGGGTTGGGGTCGATGGCTACGTCCTGCAAAGAACATGTAACATTTGTCTAATCGGCACTCGGTCTGCGATGTGGTCTGTCTTACGCCGGCGACTTTTACTTACCAAAGATATTTCCTCGAGGTCATATCCTGAGCTGTCTCTTACAGCTCCATCCGTTTCTTTCTCATAGTTTTCATTCTTGTCGCTACATCGCTTCTCCGTGTGTGTGTGTGTGTGTGTGTGTGTGTGTGTGTGTGTGTGTGTGTGTGTGTGTGTGTGTGTTCTTCACCTCCTGTTTCACTGGTCTAGCTCTCTCCATGAGCTCCACGTTGATGTTTCTGTCCTACCATTTTAGTCATTCTGTTTCACGCACACAACAATTAATGATTATTTTAATTGATGCGGAGTGTGTTAGACGTTATGAGACAGCGTCACTGGAAACTGAGCATACACACGCCTACACACATGAAATCACGCATATCTGATAGCACAACGTCAGAGCTCGCATGCGTGGCTCCGAACACAACACATCTAGGCACATTTTCTGGCTCAGAGAAGCAATGTGAGATAAAATTTATTGACCACTGAGTGAACATAAACAATTTTTCTGTTTTTAAAGGCAGCGAAATTTATACAAGAGACAACACTGCACATACAGACAATCAATTTCAGGCGGACGAAAGAAGGAGGAGAAGGAAGCGAAGAAGAGAAAGACAAGGAAGAGGAGGAAGAGGAGGAGGAGGAGGAGGAGAAAGACAAGGAGGAGGAAGAGGAGGAGGGAGGAAGAAGAAGAAGAAGAAGAAGAAGAAGAAGAAGAAGAAGAAGAAGAAGAAGAAGAAGAAGAAGAAGAAGAAGAAGAATCCGCACACAGCGATTATGTAACAGATTAACACAACTGGTCTATATTTAGAACGGGTGCTTTAAACTGAAACCTCCTTCTGCCCGCCTAAACGACAGTCCACAGGAAGTGCAGTTCTTTTATTCAAAGCGTTAATCGTTCTTTAAGTGATTTAAACGAATTTAAACTTTAAGAGGCAGGACGTACATTCTACAAACCAAAATGGAACTTCTGGTGAAGTTGGTCTAATGTATTCAGAGCCGTTAGCCGAATTTTCAATAGACATGAAATACTGCGCGCGCGTGTGCTCTTCAACTAATTAGATAGTTGTCCCATTATCCTCACTTCACATCGAACAAATCTACAAGTGCTCGGATCCTATTCTCAGTATCTCCCCCAACATGTAGCGGTCGACGACACCAGCTCTGTGTTGGCTGATTATTCTCCTTTGGCCCTTGCATAGGGCCCTGGTCAACGTTCTCATCCACTACCATAAATCAATCAAAGCGCCGTAATCCATGTGCTATAGAAAAGATAGGGGAGATAATGTAGCTTGTGACCCATCCACATCCCCCCTGAGCATTGAGTTCTAGTTTTTGTAACAATGAATGCCTGTGGAGGAGGTCCGCATGGCCGAATGGTTAAGAAAGCTCGCTCTTAAACTTCCGGTGTGCTGATGCCGAAGTAACGGGTTCAACCGCTACACCGGTCAATTGGACTAAAATGTTGACTTCTCGTCCTTGACTAGGGGATTACAAAATATTATAAGTACTTCTGAAGTAGGAGTGGGTTCGCCTGATGACGAGGGAAACGTAATAGAGAAAGCTCATCCAAAAACAAGTCCAGAGCATTAGAAGCAGGAGTTTGTGTATAGACTACGCTTGGGATAAAAGTGAGCGAGCATAAAATAATATACACCGGTGAAGGAATCGTTACTGTCCTCGATCTAGCCCAAGCACAGACAGTGTGTGCTGTGTTGAGTCATAATCTAGTCACGTGTTGAAGTGTCTCTCCGCAAAGTTGAGGTTGCAGTACTGGTCTTGTATGGCGGTTATTGGGCTTGAGGAGGGGTAGAGGAGGTCTCTAATACATTCCCGTGGAAATAGTACTTTGGTATCGCAGAAAATTCTCAACCCCAAGCTCACTGAAATGTGTGCAGGATCTTGTTCACAACCAATCAGTCAACCCGACAACCAACCACTTAACCAATCAGCCAACCAACCACCCAACAAACCAGCCAGCCAACCAACCACCCAACCACCAGTCAATCAGCCAACCAACCACTCAATCAACCCGCCAACCAACTACCCAAATAGCCACCCAGTCAACCAACCACTCATCCAGCCAACCAGCCACTCAATCAACCGGCCAACCACTCAGATGTATGCAAGATCTTGTTAACAACCACCAATCAATCCCACCAACCAACCACCCAAACAGCCTACCAGCCAATCAACCAACCAGCCAACCATTGACTTCTGATACCAGCCAACCTGCCAACCAATCACCCAACCAAACACCCAACCAGTCACCCAACCAATCACCCAACCAACACCCAACCAATCACGCAACCAACCAGCCAACCAATCAATCATTCAACCAGCCAACAAACCAACCAAACCACGTTTTAATCTTGGGTAGTCAATGAGTCAAACATGAATTACCTGGTAGTGGTGCAGTACAGGGCTGAGTTGGTATGACAGAATCAATCATGGGCAGTTTACAGGGAGGACACTTGGCAGATCGCAGCCAATAAGAGGGTGAGAAGAGGAGGAACAGATGCTTGTAATGGATTGGGCACACTTTGAGAAAACTGGAAAGTCCTTTTTCTGGAGCACACAGAGCATAAGAAATAGGGGGAGGGGGAGCGCTTAGAACACGCGGAAAGGAGAATGAGGCGTAGAGATGAATAATATTGGGGGACATATATGGAGCTGCAAGGATGTAAGGGAAAGGCTGAGTTGGTTGTGGCCTTGTGCTTCATTCGGAGATAAACTGGAGAAGAAGAAATAGAAGAAGAAGAGGAAGAAGAAGAAGAAGAAGAAGAAGAAGAAGAAGAAGAAGAAGAAGAAGAAGAAGAAGAAGAAGAAGAAGAAGAAGAAGAAGAAGAAGAAGAAGAAGAAGAAGCTTCTTATCTTCCTTCTACTTCTCTTTCTCGTTCGCCATCAATCCTGTTGTTTCTTCTTCTTATTATTATTATTATGATTATTTTCTTTAACTACTACAACTACTACTACTACTACTACTACTACTACTACTACTACTACTACTACTACTACAACTACTACTACTACTACTACTACTACTACTACTACTACTACTACTACTACTACTACTACTACTACTACTACAACTACTACTACAACTTCTACTACTACTACTACTACTACTACTACTACTACTACTACTACTACTACTACTACTACTACTACTACTACTACTACTACAACTACTACTACTACTACTACTACTACTACTACTACTACTACTACTACTACTACTACTACTACTACTACTACTACTACTACTACTACTACTGTTTTCTCTTCGTCTTCATCTGCTTCTATTTCTTCTTCTTTTCCTCCTTCTCCCCTTCTCATACTATTCTCTCTTGCTTATTGTTCTTGATCTTTTTCGTTCACACCTTTCTTCTCCTCCTCTTCCTCCTTCTATTATTCCTCCTCCTGTTCCTTCTACTATTCCTTCTCCCACTTCACCTCCTCCTCCACCCCCTCCTTCTCCTCGAGTAGTTGTATGTGCCTAAAAAACCAATTTCAAGAGTCAAACATTACCATCCTCAGTTCTGGGAGGTCATCTCTGATGAGCACGGGGTAGACCCAACTGGGACCTACCATGGAGACAGCGACCTTCAGCTGGAGAGAATCAACGTCTACTACAACGAAGCCACCGGTGGAAAGTATGTGCCACGTGCCGTCCTGGTGGACCTCGAACCAGGCACCATGGACAGTGTCCGGTCTGGCCCATTTGGGCAGCTCTTCCGTCCAGACAACTTCGTCTTTGGACAATCTGGGGCTGGTAACAACTGGGCCAAGGGACATTACACAGAAGGGGCTGAGCTGGTAGATTCTGTTCTAGATGTGGTTAGAAAGGAAGCTGAAGGTTGTGACTGTCTACAGGGTAAGTTATACAACATTTTCTTGTAATTCAGAAATTATCCTGGCTAATCGCAGTAGACTCACATTAGAAGAAGACAGTCCTTGATTTGGGGACGTAAATTACACGTACCTCAGAAGTCGGAGTGGGTTCGCCGCATGGCGAGGGACAATGGTAACAGGGGAAAGCTAACCCACACGCAAGTATCAGTCCAGTGCACTAGAAGTAGTAGTAGTAGTAGTAGTAGTAGTAGTAGTAGTAGTAGTAGTAGCAGCAGCAGCAGCAGCAGCAGTAGTAGTAGCAGCAGCAGCAGCAGCAGTAGTAGTAGTAGTAGTAGCAGTAGTAGTAGTAGTAGTAGTAGTAGTAGTAGTAGTAGTAGTAGTAGCAGTAGTAGTAGTAGTAGCAGTAGTAGTAGTAGTAGTAGTAGTAGTAGTAGTAGTAGTAGTAGTAGTAGTAGTAGTAGTAGTAGTAGCAGCACTAGTAGTAGTAGTAGTAGTAGTAGTAGTAGTAGTAGTAGTAGTAGTAGTAGTAGTAGTAGTAGTAGTAGTAGTAGTAGTAGTAGTAGTAGTAGTAGTAATAGTAGTAATAGTAGTATTGTGTGGACTACGCTTAAGTTCAACACGAGCGAGCGCGGGAAAATGGATTCTGGAACGGGAGATCTGTTAATGTTACAAGCTGTTACATCATCATCACGTGCCATGCCGATAAGCATGGGATTTGATGTTTTACCATCTCTCACGATCACCAGAGTCGTGGATCAGCGTTGTGGTCTTGTCTCCATTATATACCCGGGAAGGCTAACCCGGTCAACAAAAGCCCGCAGAAGTCGGCCTAACGGCGCAAGAACGCAGCTCTGCTGTAAACTGGAACAACGCAATCACGTACGAGAATACTCTCCTGATCAATGCAGTCTTGGTTATTCTGTGTGATCAAGCCATCTATATATTCATCTCCCTGCCTTCCCTTTGTTCTTTGCCCCTAAATCTTGCCAGTTATTACAACATTTGTTAGTTTATTGTCATATACAGCCATATTTAGACAGTCATATGTAGACAGCCATACTGAGTTCCTGCTCAAACTAATCTTGTTAATTATTTGGGTAACAGGGTTCCAGCTGACTCACTCGCTGGGAGGTGGAACCGGGTCAGGGATGGGGACTCTCCTCATCAGCAAAATCAGGGAGGAGTATCCAGACAGAATCATGGCAACCTTCTCGGTCGTACCTTCTCCAAAAGTGAGTGTGACAAGTAGTATGTTTACCTCACTGTTGTCAGTTTGTTGTCATCATATTGTTATGCATACCTTGAGAGAGAGAGAGAGAGAGAGAGAGAGAGAGAGAAGGGGGAGAGAGAGGGGGAGGGAGAGAGATGGAGAGAGAGAGACAGGCAGGCAGGCAGACAGACAGACAGACAGGCAGACAGAGAAGGGAGAGAGACATCAAGAGAGAGAGAGAGGCAGAGAAAGAGAGACAGACAGACATGCAGAGAGAGACAGGGAGAGAGAGACGTGGAGAGAGACATCTAGAGAGAGAGACATCGAGAGATAGAGGTGGAGAGAGAGGCAACGAGAGAGATAGACAGGGAGAGAGACATGGAGAGACAGACATCGATAACGAGAGAGACATCGATAGAGAGAGACATAGAGACAGAGACAGTGAGAGAAAGAGAGAGAGAGAGAGAGAGATGGGGGAGAGAGAGGGGGAAAAAAAACAGATTTCATGGGGCGAAAAAAAAAAACACAAAACAAATATCTAAATCCCCGGAAATGAAAATACGGATATTGGAAATAATGAGGGGTGGGGGGGGGGGAGGGGGGGGGGACAAGTCAAACATTTTGGCCACATTAAAAGTAAAGTCACACTTATAAAAACTGTTGTCCTGGGTGTTAGTTTGTGAATGTGGTGATCACAGACGGGAATGACATAGTCCTGATGATTTACAGGATACCTCTCTTACACTGAGGATGTTACATCCATACAGATGATGATTTACAGGATACCTCTCTTACACTGAGGATGTTACATCCATACAGAACAAAAGGGTTTAGGCTGCATCTGAAACACTTAAATCCATTTGTGTCTTTTATGGTAGCACGGGATAACTCAGGAAACATCTGTAGAAACACGACCGTATTCCTTGTGGATGCCAACACAGCGGTATCATACATGAACAGGTATATCGTTGTAGGTGGATATATAGCCTTAAAGCAGCGTACAGCGCAGATATCAGTGTTGTCACTCCCCAATGGCTGTGGATGGAGACTCAAAGTGTATATAATGTTCTACAGTCATTGGCCTCTTCCAGATATCGCTGTTAGTTACTCTGGCAGTCCAAGATATTCACAACATTCGTCTCAAGAACCACAGCTCTGTTACTTAGTTAGTTGGTTTGTTAGTCGACAGATCATCCTCATTGCACATAGAACCATTCAGTCCATAAGTGCTCGGATCCCCTCCTCAGCAAATCCCGCAGCGTGTAGCGGCTCACTACACCAGTTCTGTGTTGGTTTATCAATCTTCTTTGGCTTCCTGCGAAGTGTTCTTGTTTGGAACCACAGCTCTGTTGCTTCCAAGGTGTTCTTAATGTATTTATTCACTTTCTATGATTCAGTGTCGGTAGTTGGTAATCACACTTCATAGCTAGGGGTCGCTCCATAATCGCCCCGTTTCTGTACCAGCGAAAACCACACGAAATGCACATCATTGTCCCATGTGAACTCGTGAAGCAAACAAGCTTTCTTTAACATGAACATTCAGTTAATTGTCAGAGGAAGCGGCCATCCGAGCAAAACCAGAGCAACCTGCACACGCAATATCACATAAGGCTAGTCGCCGAAGTGCCGGCAGATAACCGTCCGCCATTTTCTGAAATTCACACTTCAGAACACAGAAAACGTGGGCCTAAACAAAATGTACCCTGAAAGAAAGCCACAACTCGCAGTGTCGCACCAAGCACTCAACTCAGTAGCTGGACGAGGAAGTGGGGTCATACGAATCCATACGTGAAGAAAATGAACTAACATTGACTGTCATATAGTAAAAACAGAACTCTTTAGTAACTGGCAAACAATGTACTAATTAATAAACAAATATTTTGAAAAGATAATAAATACACGGCTGTTCACAAAATGGCGTCTCTTCCTGCAGGTTTCAGACACAGTCGTAGAACCTTACAATGCAACTTTATCGGTCCACCAACTTGTGGAGAACACAGACGAGACATTCTGCATTGACAACGAGGCTCTCTACGATATCTGCTTCCGGACCTTGAAGCTGACCACGCCAACATATGGTGACCTCAACCATCTGGTCAGTGCCACCATGTCTGGTGTGACCACCTGTCTCCGGTTTCCTGGTCAGTTGAATGCAGATTTGAGGAAATTGGCGGTTAACATGGTGCCATTCCCACGTCTGCATTTCTTCATTCCTGGGTTCGCTCCCCTTACCTCCCGAGGTAGCCAGCAATACAGGTAAATGATATTCTTCTTCTTCTTCTTCTTCTTCTTCTTCTTCTTCTTCTTCTTCTTCTTCTTCTTCTTCTTCCTCTTCTTCCTCCTCCTCCTCCTCCTCCTTATTTTCTTCTTCAATATTTTCTTCGTCTTCGACATATTCCTCTTCCCCCTTCTTCTTCTTCTTCTTCTTCTTCTTCTTCTTCTTCTTCTTCTTCTTCTTCTTCTTCTTCTTCTTCTTCTTCTTCTTCTTCTTCTTCTTCTTCTTCTTCTTCTTCTTCTCTTCCTCTTCATCATCACCATCATTTTCTGCTTCTTTTATTTCATCATCATCGTCATCATCATCATCATCATCATTATCATCATCATCATCATCATCATCTTGTTCTTCTTCTTCTTCTTATTTTTCTTCTTCTGCTGCTGCTGTTTCTGCTGCTGCTACTGCTACTGCTGCTTCAGCTGTCGCCTCTGCTGCTTCTTCTTTCAAGTACCTCAGAAGTCGGAGTAAGATTGTCTTAGGAGAGGGACACTAGTAATAAAGTAAGATAATACACACGTAAAAATCAGTCCAGTGGACTAGAAGTAGTATCATGTGTATGGACTAAGCTTGAGTACAAAGTCAGCGAACACCAAGAAATCTCGAGAGTCGTAGTAGCGTAAGGGCTAGACACTCACCCGCCAACCTGGTAGTTATGGGTTCCATCCTCATGAGAGAAGAATACAAAAACTGACCCGGGAATCCAGGTCTACGAGGCCTACAACGGTTACCTGGAAGTGATTTGAGAAGCAAAGGCGGCAGGTGTGGCGCTGACTACATCATCCAGCTCTGGTAGGTCTGTGCAAGCATGCGTCTAGCACCATATACCTAAAGCGTCTGGGGGAGTGTAGCAAGGGCCTTTATTTACTTACTGGGAATCTCCGCGGTCATGTGGTTACGTGGCCTGCCTCACGATCCGAAGGTTATGGGTTCGATTCTGGTCTCCGTCTTTCGATTCAGGAGTGAAATTTCCTCTGTGGCTTCTGATGATCGTTGCCGGGACTTCTGGGGATCGTCGCTGGGACTTCGGAGTTCATGCTTTTTAGATGGTTTCGACAGGCCGCCCTCCGGAAAGAGACAGAGCCTTATGGGATAAAACTAAGTGCAATAAAGTTGATCCTGTTGACCAGTACCGTGCGGTAGATTTTCTCTGTATGAAACAAGTCTTCGAAATGTTTTTTTTTTTTTATGCCGCCCCTTTATGAAGCCCCCTTACGGTGCCGCCTCTCCTCAGTATCACAGCATTGCGCGGCCCTGCAATTGACATTTAAGTTCTTTTAAATCCCTTTACCTACTTACTGAAGTAATTGTTTGTTCCTCTACATATGAAGAGCTCTGACGGTTCCCGAGCTGACCCAGCAGATGTTTGATGCCAAGAACATGATGGCCGCCTGCGACCCCCGCCATGGACGATACCTGACTGTGGCAGCCATGTTCCGTGGTCGTATGTCCATGAAGGAGGTGGATGAGCAGATGTTGAATGTCCAGAACAAGAACTCCTCCTACTTCGTTGAGTGGATTCCCAACAATGTCAAGACGGCCGTCTGCGACATTCCACCACGTGGTCTCAAGGTCAGTACACTGTGCTTGTGTTTTAGCATTAAATGCAACTTGAATCATCCACCATCATCTGCCATCTTTCATCATCATCATCATGTGCCATGTCGCCAAGCGTGTGCGGTTATTTTTCGCCATCTCACGCTATCACCAGAGTCGGGGATCAGCTCTGTGTTCTTGTCTCGACCACACGACATGGCAAAGGCATCCAGATATTTACTTCTCTGTATTTCCCTTGTTCTTTTCCCCTCAATCTTATCAGGTGTCACCACGTTCTCTAGTTTATTTCTTCTCATAACGCATCCAACAAATTTTGACTGTCTACATCTAATTTCTCTATTCAGTTTACGGTCTTCATTTGCTTCTTTGTAGGACTTGGTCGGTGCTTTTTTCTGTCTGTCCATGGTATTCTATGCATTTTTTCTCAGAAATCACATTTCCACTGCCATTAGATGTTTTTTAGCTTGTCTGCTCATTGCCCACGTTTCATATCAATATAAAAGTACAGGTTCTGTGTAGCACATTAACGCTCTCTTTCTCGTTGCAAATGACATCTTTTAATTTGTCAGTATGTTTTCCATCTTGCAAAAGGCTACCTTTACCATAGTGATTCATGTTCTAATCTCTTCAAGACACCTCCCATCAGATGTTATGACTGTTCTGAGATAGTTGTACCGATTCTCTTGTTTAAGATTATTCTTTACATTCCCCTTTTGCACATATTCGACTTTCTTCTATTTCTTCTGCTGACTTCCCTTCCTCAGTGGAGCATACACTCTTAACCAACTTAAGCCAGGCATTCCTACTTTTTGCCATCTTCTGAAGCTCCCTCCGTGTTCTTTCCTTATTATTCACCCCGTCTCTAATTGTCTTCTCCGTGTGTTTTTAAGTTTCCCACTATTTATAATTTCCCTCTCCGTGTGTTTGTAAGTCTCGCACTATTTCTTCCCCCCCCCCCCCCCCCACAGGATCCAGATGAAGGACTTTCTAGTGATACACCCTTTCATCATTTTGTGACATGCGCTGCCTTGTTTCCTCAAGCCTTTGGCTCAGTCCATCTTACTTCGACAAGCTTTTCCCTTCGTCTTCTTCTTTCGTTCGCTTGAAATATGTCTATATCTGCAATGTCGTCTCTTGCATGAATTGAACTGTTTTTTTCAGTTCACACAGTGGTCCATAGAGTTTATCTTCCACCGTCGTCTCTCTAGGCCAGAAGGTTTGCCTAGATATGTTATATTTTGGGCAGTCTTGGAGTATGTGCTCTGCTGTCTGCGACGCCAATCCACATGTGCACATGGCTGTTTCACCAATCTTGAATTTTGTATACATGTGGTTGCGTAATCTATTGTGTCCTGTTCTGAGGCGCAGAATAATGACTTGTTCTGGTCTGTCCATAATGTGGTAGTCATCTTGAGCAGGTTTTGGTGGCTTTCTGACTGATTTGATCATTCTTTTCTTTTGGTGGTATGTAACGGGCACATCAGGCTGTTCCTCTTTGGCTCCTTCCTTAGCCAATTGATCAGCTCTGTCGTTTCCGGGTACTCCACAGTGGGATGGTATCCACTGTATGGTGACTTTATGCTGACTGCTAAGTTCAGAAAGTAGTGTCCTTAGTACTGGCAATTTCCCAGAGAGGAGCGCCTCGAGTACTGATTTTGCATCTGTTAGTAGCACCACAGGTTGTGTACCATTGCTGTTATTTAGTAATTTCTCTGTTGCTATCTTGATTGCCTCAATTTCGGCATCATAGTTATGGCAGTACTTTCCTGTCGGTACTCTGGCTGTGTCCCTAGTATTATTTGGGTATTCTATGTACACTCCCGCTCCTCCATTTCGAACAGCATTTTGTGCTGACCCATCTGTGTAGACTCGGATCCAGAGGTCCTGTGGGTATTCTTCATCAAGGAAGCTGAGAGTGGCTGTTCTGCGCTGCACACTGTTCTGTTCTTCCTTGTCAAATATTCCTCTCACTTTTGTCTGGATTTGTAATGATAGTCTATGCTCATCTTTCCATGGAGTTCGCTCTGGAATAGTTGTTAGGGGGATACCAACTGTGGGCAGATCAGTGGTTTCTCTGCAGAGTCGTTTGGCCTGGTGGATAAAACTACTTCTTTTCAACCGCCCCATAGCTAGGTTTTCAAATCTGTTCTTCATAGGGTGGCCTGGCAAGCTGAGGAACTTTTCTGCTTGTATTAGCGTTTTCGTATCTCTGCGCTCACTCAGTGCCTGTGTCCTCCCCATCTTCTCCATTTCCACTATAGGGGTTGATCTCATCCCTCCTGTGGTGACTCTAAGTGCTTGATTTTGCACCTTGTCCAGCTCTTGTAGTGTGGTATTTGATGCTGAACACCACGCAGTTGACCCATATTCCAGGTGTGGTCGTATGCTCTGTTGGTAAACTTTGCTAAGTATTTTCGTACTGGCTCCCCATGTGGTTCCACTTAGCTTTCTCAGGATGGCTATTTTCCTTCTGGCTTTTGCTACTGCTTTGTTGATGTGCTTTCTCCATGTCAGCTTGCCATCAAATGTTACTCCAAGGTATGTTGGTTCTTTATCTTCTCTTAGGGGTGTTCCAATTATCTGGATGATCCCTGCCTTTTGTTTTGGAGAGAGGGTAAATAGGGTGGTGCTGCACTTGTCAGTGTTTATGCTGACACACCATCTATTTGCCCATGCAGCAAATGTATCTACAGCTCTTTGTAGCAATCTGGTGGCCACTGATGCATATTCATTTGTGCTCCATAGAACCAGGTCATCGGCGTACATTGCCGCTTTAATTCCATGCGGTAGGTGAGCAACAAGATCATTGATGAAGATTAGAAAAAGTGTGGGGGACAAGACTCCGCCCTGGGGGACACCGTGACGCAGTAGTACTTTCTTGCTCTTGAGTCCGTCTATCTGTACTCGGGCTCTTCTGTTGTGCAAGTATGCTTTCACCCATTTGTACATTCTTCCATTGACTTTGCAGTTTCTCAGTTTCTTCATCAGACCTTCTTTCCAGACTTTGTCAAAGGCTTTCTTCAGATCTATCCATGCCGCAAGCACCAGCTTCTTCTCTTGGAATGCATCCTCAATTTCTTGAGAGAGGTAGGTTGTCTGATCTTCCGTAGAGTAGCACTGCCTAAAGCCAGCCTGCTGTGGCACAAGGATGTTTTTACTTTCAATGTACCACTGCAGTCTGTGATTGATGATGCGCTCCAGTGTTTTGCAGAGACAGCTGGTGAGGCTAATTGGTCTGTAGCTAGAGGCAATGGAACCATCTTTCCCTGATTTTAGGAGGGGTATCATGATTGCTTCTCTCCAGGCTTGTGGAACACTGCCTAAGGTCCAGCTGTTATTGAAGATCTGCAACAGCTTTGTTTTGGCCTCTGTTCCTAGGTTCCTGATCATTTCATTGGAGATACCATCAGCTCCTGGTGACTTTCTCATTTTCAGTTTTGATATGGCTAGCTCCAGTTCGCTGATTGTGATGGGTGCCTCCAGAACCTCATGTACTATTTCCTTCTGTCCTGTATGTTGTCGTTTCTCTCGAATCTCTTGTTGATTCTCTGGACTAATTTTGATATTGCTATCTTGTGCGAACGAGTCCGCAAAATAGTCAGCTGCTTGCTTTCTTGTTAAGATTTTTCCATCTTTATGTAGTGCAATTTTTGAGTTTCTCCCTGTGCCCTCGTCATTAAGCTGTTTTATTAGCTTCCACAATTTCCTTGTGTCTCTTTCAAAGTTCAGAGACTCCGTTTTCTCCTGCCAGCTTTTCCGTCTAGCCTGCAGCTTGGCCCTTTGAAATTTGGCTTTTGCATGCTGGAATTTATTGTGGTGCTCTTGGCTGGGTGTGGCCTCTGCTTGCTTTCTACACACTTCAACATCATTATGCAACTGTTCCAGTTCACTACTCCAGTAGGGTTTATATTGTTTACGGGCTCCTCTTGGTACTGTTTCTCGCGCTGCCTGTAGTATGCATTTCCCAAACTCTTCAACTGCTTTATTTATGTCTTTCTCAGTGTTCAGGTTTCTAACCAGTATGCTGATGCGATGCTTGTACATTGCCCAGTCTGCTTTCTTGTAGTTCCACCTCGAGAGGGTGCTGCTTTCACTTACAAGCTCATTTTCTACGGTTAGAAAGACTGGCCGATGGTCACTGCCACCAAGTTGTTTCCCAACAGTTCGTGTAATGTTCCACTCCAGGTCTGGTGAATGAAAAGCCAGGTCAGGTGTAGTTGAAGAGTGCCATGATCTCGAGTAGAAAGTATGTGGGTCGGACGGCTTGTTAATCAACATGAATCTATTCTCATCTTGCCAGTCTTCCAGTCTCTCTCCTCTCTGGTCCATGTGATCATAGCCCCAGCTCTGCGAGTGGCTGTTGAAATCGCCACACACAATCATTTTTTCTTTTAGTGGTAGAGTGTCCAGTGCCTGTGGGCGGTCACTTGGACAGTAGTAATTGATCAGATGTAGATCTGTATTACCTGTCTTAAGTTTAAGTGTCTGATACTCAGCCCCTTCCATGTAGACTTTGATTTGGGAAGCCATGATGTTATTTCTTACAAGGGTCAGTATCCCACCTTTTCGCCTGTTCTTTCGGTCAGATCGGTAACACTGGTAGCCTCTGATTTTGAAGGCTATATTTTCATTGAGGTGAGTTTCTTGCAAGCAACATATGCTTACTTTCTCTTTGTCCAGGATGTTTTCTAATTCAACTTTTTTGTTGCTGACTCCCTCCGCATTCCAGTGCATTATTTTAAGTCTTAGTTTAGTATGGCCAGTCGTCCTATTCTCATGTCCCCTGGCTCCACAGGACATCTGAGAAGGACCTCCAGTAGTTGGGGTTGGACCCTTTCGAGACATAGGGCCCGGCACTGCACCTGCCTGGGGGTCCAAAGCAGGGCGAGCACCATAACGATTAGCAGTAGTCGACATATTCCATTTTGCGTGATTGCGTGGCATCCTGATTTCTGTGGTGCGCCTCTTGGCTGGTTGCCTCCGTCTTCAGCACCTTTCTTTGCTAGAGCAGACTGTGGTCTCACTCGAGTGTAGATGTGTACGCGCGCACACGCCTGTCTGCGCATGCATGTCCGTGCATACACATCTAGAGCATACTGGTTATTTTCCGGCGCCAGAGACTCGCCGTCGCCCCTTCTCCTGTTAGTTTAAACAGGCCCGCCACGTGAAGGCCAGGAGTTGGACTTTTGCTGCATAGGTTATGTATTCACGAGCCATTGAGGTATTTGAGCAATGTTGGGCGCTCACCCCAACACCGCGCCTCGGCTACATACAGCAACATTTGGAACCCAAGCTTTTCCCTGACCTTTGAGTGTCCCTAGTCTACCTACAAGGCAGCAGTTGTGTGTCTCTCATCGCCTGGCACTTATCCCGTGACCTGTCCAACGCTAACGTTGGCATAGTTCTAGGGGTTAGTGGAACACGTAAATCTCTCTCTCTCTCTCTCTCTCTCTCTCTCTCTCTCTCTCTCTCTCTCTCTCTCTTTCTCTCTCTCTACAAGGTGGAGACACATCAAAGAGGGTCTAGTTATACTACTAACAGGTTTTATCACTCTGTGTCCTTTCCGGCGTCTGCCTGTTTTCCTCATCTGTGCATTCGCTGGCATTTGTCTTGTTCTTTCTGCAAGATATAAATAATTAAATAATAAATAAATTTCAAGAATATCGCATCGATCTCAGGAGTCAGAACTCATCTTCCAGAGGACTTTTAACCAATCAATCAATGAACTAACAGCCCAATTAACCAACCAACCAGCAATTAAACAACCACCCAACTAACCATTCATCCAAGCATCCAATCAATCACCCAGATAATCAACCAACTAACCATCCATCCATCCATCCAACCAACCAACCAAACAACCAGCTATCCAATCAACCAACCAATCGACCAGTCAACCACCCGACTAATCAAACAACGATCAATGATTCATCCAACCAATCACCCAACTAACCAATCAATCAGCAAACTAACCAAGCGAACACTGAATCAATCAACAAACTACCCTTATGTTATTGACATGTATATCACACTCAATGTTTGTGTGTATCTATAACCCGGTTGTGTCATTTCCCTCCCCAGATGAGCGTTACCTTCATTGGCAACAGCACGGCCATCCAGGAGCTCTTCAAACGTGTCTCTGAACAGTTCACAGCCATGTTCCGTCGCAAGGCTTTCCTCCATTGGTACACCGGCGAGGGAATGGATGAGATGGAGTTCACTGAGGCAGAGTCCAACATGAACGACCTGGTCTCTGAGTACCAGCAGTACCAGGACGCCACTGCTGAAGATGAGGGCGAGTTCGAGGAGGAGGGTGAAGAGGAAGAGGCTTAATTGTTCTATTCTAAGTGGTGCGCCGTGTGTGATCAGCTTTAATACAGAGATTCCAAGCAACGCATGATCTGATCTAATCTTTGACTTAAGCGTAAAACAAAAACCTATCAAATTGTTTTAATATGGAACACAATATATATATATTATGAAAGGTGTATCTTTGAACTAAATGCACTCATACTTTATTGAATATCATTATAAAGTCAAATCTAGTGCAAAATGGGGAAATAATATTACACCTTTTTAATTTAACAAAAACACAAATAATAGCAAACAATGACACCAAATATGTAAACATATACGTTTATGAGTGGAAAGAAATGACAGAAGGTTACCAGTTTTGAATATTTAAGTATTGTTTTGCGTTTGTAGAAGTAGATACTATAGGACACTCTAGACAACATAACAATTGAAAACTATAATTTCTGACTAGAATTCGAACCTGTCACCTCCAAATGACAAAAACGTCTCACTGCAGAAACAAGTGTACTTCGATGCATGACCAACTAGACAACACTGAAAAACAGTGTCTTCATTAGCCAGGTCTATCACCCACGTGAACCCACATGTATGGAATATGGACATAATTCGTATCTAACCATTGAAATAGCACTATAGGTCTCAGAATTTGATATTAAACCATCATACACACAAATACATGGAACCTTAATGTTGTGTCTAGTATATTAACTACAGCTTTCAACCTGCATGTTGTATATTGCGTCCTATAGTCTCTACTTCTTGCTTCTACATCTATGAACGCCAAACATTTTATTTATGAATCACCTAAATGGCCTCAAAGGGTCCCCCTATTGATATTTCCTGTTGGAAACTTAGACTTTTAACAAGTCGGCGGAAATACATATGTGCACCTCTGAATATACGTTTTGAAGGACAGTATTAAACTGATTCAGTGCCAAAAAATAATATATGGCCAAATATGAGCTACTGTTTAGACAGAAGGGCGACATATCGCCATTCTAGGGTCAACACGTTATTTGTTTCGTTTCGTGGTACCTTCCGTAATTTTATTGCTCACAAAATGGAAATGTACATGTTTAGTCCAAACCTATTTTTGGTTTAGCTTAGCACTGAATCAGTTAAACATTCACTGGACGAAAACTAGAACTAACATATCCAGCCAACAAGAACTGAATATTAAAGAAGATGTGTTATTAAGATGATGATGAATATTTTTAAACCACTGATTTAAAAACATGAAATTTGCCAGTGATATTATTATACTATAACCGAAAATATAAATCTGTCTCGTTAATATCATTATATCACTAATTTAAACCATGTTAATAGCATTATATCACTATTTTAAAATAAGTCAGTATCATTATACCACTTACATAAAAATATGACATGTTCCAGCGATAGCATTACACCCGTGTCTCTAACATGTGAAATTGGCAGTTGTATTATTATACTGTTCAGTTCAAATCATGAAATAACCACACTAGCACCTGTATACACAAACGTAAATTAGCATACTGAAAATGCCACATTTGCATCTATACACAATAATAGCATCTTAGTGCACTGAAATTCTCACATTAGCATCTATGTACAACAATCGTTACTTAAAATCATGAAATTGCCACTTTAACAATATGCAATAATAGTATATTAGCACACTGAAAATGCCATATTTGCATCTTTTTACAATAATCGCATCTTAAGTATACTAAAAGACCCACATTTGCATCTATATACAATAATCGTATCTTAAAAACACAAAATTGCCACATTAGCATCTATATACAATAAAAGTATATTAGAATACAGAAAATGCCACATTTGCATCTATATACAATAATCGTATCTTAAAATAATGAAATTGCATCTATGCATAGTAATAATATCTTAAAATCATGGCATTGCCACAGTTAAAATATTATAAAGTTAACTTTAAAATATGTCACTGGAGCATAAATTCGTAACAAAATTACACAACATTCCCAACAATTATCAACATATTAATTTACTATTTACTCTCATTTTGAAAGATATTATTGCAACCATTTAATTTTAAAGTCATTTGAGCTACAAGTCTTACAATTTACAAAACATTTTTTTTTTTTTTTTGGTCATTGAACAAACAAAACTGTTTTTTTATTTTGTTTGATGAGAAATAAATTGCAGAAATAAAACAAGTCTCTGAATGTCAGTTGTTTCATGTTGTTATTTTGTTGCGTGTTACCTTTCCTGTTGCTCTCGTATTGGCGGTTTGTCAGTGGGCTCCTGTCTACCAAACCGCAGGGATAAATTTTAACTGATTCAGTGCTAAACAAAATGTAAATTTATTTGTAAAAATGTAAATTTATATTCACTGAGCATTGCAATTGTAGAAGACAGAACGAAACAAACCAAATAACACGACTACATAGAATGGCGAATTAGCATCCTGCTGTCCAAACTGGAGGTCAGATTTTGCTACCTATTATCCTTTGGCAGTGAATCAGTTAATATTAATTCAGCATGCGACTGAGTGCTAAAGATTAACATCCTTACAATGGAAACGAACTATGAGTGGGGATGGCAAATTGGATAGCATCAAGCCAGAAATTAGAAGAATGAATGTTTCAGTTATCTGTGAGTACAGATGGAAAGTGACGGGCAATGTAACATCCAAGGAATATAACAATCCATTCTGGTGGAGAGAAAAAAAAAAACAGCGAAGTATAGCACGTATAATGGATCTGGAGAGATCAAAATCCATCAAAGGATTTATTTTTCATTCGTTCGATTTGAACTCCAGCGTAGTCCATACATGTAGGCCTACTACTACTTCTAGTGCACTGGATATATTTGTGCGTGTGGATTAGCTTTCCCTATTACCAGTATCCATCGTCATCAGGTTAACCCACTCCGACTTCAGATGTACCTAGCTGTTTTCATGTTGTATTGTTTAGGATAAGAAGTTTGTTGTATGTCCTTTACAGGACATCGCCTTTAATCCCAGCATTTGTTGGCTATATAGGATATTGTGGGCAATTTTACGCGGAGATAGTTTGCATTGCTTTACGAGAAGGCGACGCTGATACCATTGTGAACATCAGAGCAAAGAAGTATGTTCCAAAATAGCATTATGCTGATTTCGAACCCGCTGTGACGGTATTGTGAAACGGTGTACACCATCCTTAGGCCACAGGCGACAGATTTAGGATGGCCGAAGACAAAGGAAGCATTCTGGGAGAAACATTGGAATGACAATCACTAATGAGAGCTTAGCTGATTAAGTGCCATGGAATGGTTAATCGTCTTACGCGACTTGACGTATCTGCCATGGGTTTATTATATACAGTAGTTTTCCTAGGTAACCCCCTTTAATGTGTATATAATACAATATGTCTTCTGCCATATTAACAACTTTTATGTCATAGCTGTGACGTAACTCTACTTCCCATTTTCCGCCATCCATTTTTGTGTGACTTTGTTTGACACTGAATCAGTTAAGGAGATGGCCAGCGAGGTTGTGGCGAATCAAACTGTGAGAGACAGATGCTAGGACTGGACAGGACACACAATGAGAGAATCTGATACTATAGTATGTCCACAATTGTTTGCCTTCATTCACGATCAATTATTTTGAAAACTGTCTGTTGCATCGTTATGAAATTTTTCCAGCCGTCTTATATTTACCCCCACCCAAGGAATATGTCTTTGATAGGTCAAAAAACATCTTAAATCATTGAAAGCGGCAACATTCCTTTGATGTTTTGCTTAACAACTAGTGATTTCTTGCTAACAAAGTTATCTTTACGGTAATGGGAGACCTGCAAATTCTGATGACACACAAAGGCGTATCCGGATTCGTATGGGAGTGGGTGCAATGAAAGAACTAGCTTAAAATCGACAGGGTCGGCTGCATTGCACCGGGTGTTTATCCCATATGGCTCAGTTTCTTTCCGCAGCGCGGAAAGCGTGGCACAAAGCACGAACTCCGTAGCTCCAGCGACGACCCTCGGGAGTCTCCGAAAAAAATGCACTCGTGAAATGAAGGACGCGGCCCGGAATCGAACATACAACCTTCGGAGCCCGAGTCAGACGGCTTGACCACTTCACCACGGAGAATCCCGAGAGGGGTGCAATGTGTAATATTAGTAAAGACAGAGAATTTACAGAGGCACGGGGTAAATAATTTGTAAATTAACAGGAAAGTAGAAGGAATATATTTCTTACCTTATTTTTCATTTCCTTCTTGTTTCTTCAGCTGATGCTGTAATGTTTAGGGCCTGCAATTCGTCTGAATAGTTGGAGCAAAATATCTCAGTAAGTGTGTACGTAGATTAAGGTCTGCGATCTGCGATCTGGACGATTCCAGTAGGTTGATGATTGCTCTCGGTTGCATAAAAATCAATCAATCCTTTCTCCAATAGTCCTCTTCCTCTTTCAACGCATGGTCCTGACGTTTTTTTCCAGTAACTTTTATAAATATTTAATAGCGCGGACAGACAGACAGACAGATATACAGAAAGGTAGGTAGGTAGGTAGGTAGGTAGGCAGAAAGGTAGGTGGGTGGATGGCTGGCTGACTGGTTGGGTGGGTCGGTCGGTCGGTCGGTCGGTCGGCCGGCCGGCAGGCAGATAGATAGATAGATAGATAGATAGATAGATAGATAGATAGATAGATAGATAGATAGATAGATAGATAGATAGATAGATAGATAGATAGATAGATAGATAGAACCCCGCCAGGAGCCGGGCCGAGCCAGCTAGTTTATTTATATAATCACGTTTCATGAAAGAACCCACAGTTTGACGACACCTCTGAACTATAAACGAAAGACCGCCAGACATTTTTAAAAATAGCGCGAATGTGTCTTGCTGGCGCTGTAATACTCTTAAAATGATGGCATTAATGGCGGGGCAGAAAAATATATACAGCATATAAACAAACATTGAAATCTGCTGTACAATCTCCAGAACAAAATTTTTTTTGTTGGGTGGACATAATGATAAGGTTATATACTAAATCTCATCATTTTCCCTCAGTTGGTTACTGGGATATTGAATTTTATATTGAGGCAACAAAAAAAAAAACAAAAAAAAAAACACTATAGCATAATGTTTCAACGCTTGTTCCTTGGAACCCACGAGTCCAGCGATATAGAGGGAGACAAGAAAACACAAGGTGGAGAGGGAGAGGGGGAGAGAGAGAGAGAGGGATTATGTAGAGGACACGGTCAAGCTACGGTAGTTAGCGCGAGACAGAACGGCTGGGATGAGTTGCTTAATGGTTTATGCTCCAATAGGGAATGAAAGGCTAGGGGAATCAGAGGACTCATATATATTTAGTGTGTGCGTGTGATGTGTGTGTGCAATATGTGTGCGCGCTCGCTCGTGTATGTGTGTGTTTGTGTCTACTACCACTACTACTACTACTACTACTACTACTACTACTACTACTACTACTACTACCACTACTACTACTACTACTACTACTACTACTACTACTACTACTACTACTACTACTACTACTACTACAACTACTACTATTACTATTTTAACTACTACTACTACTATTACTATTACTACTACTACTACTACTACTACTACTACTACTACTACTACTACTACTACTACTACTACTACTACTACTACTACTACTACTACTACTACTACTACTACTACTATTATTATTATTACTACTACAACTACTACTACTACTACTATTTTAATTACTACTAGTAGGCCTCTTTCAGTCCTGAAGGATTATAGAGTTGTGCCGCTGGGGAGGTACCTGGCAGCACTGCTGGTGACTGTATAGTCCAATGCGAGAGTGACAATCCCTGTCACAGTTTCCGCATCTGTAAGACGAGGCAAGTCCCGCATTGAGTGAGTGCGTTAGCCTGTGCCGCCTATCCTCAGTTTGTTGGATCAGATTGCGCTCAAAGAGCACCAGTCCGTTTCTTACATCTCTTCTCCAGGAGCATCTGTCTGTTGCAACTCTTTCCCACGTGTCTGGATCTATTCCAAGGGTTTTCATATCTTGTTTACACACATCCCTATATCGCATCTGGGGTCTTCCGGTTGGCCTCTTTCCTGTGGCTAGTTCTCCGCATAGGAGATCTTTGGAAATACGTTCATCCTCCATTCGAGATACGTGGCCCAGCCACCGGAGGCGTCTCTGCTTGAGGAGGGTGTGCACTGTGGTAATATCTGCTCTTTCAAGCACATGTTTGTTTGTTATGTGGTCTTTCCATGTTATGCCCAGGATACGTCTCAGACATCTCATATGGAATTACTACTACTACAACAACAACAACAACAACTACTACTACTACTACTGCTACTACTACTACAACTACAACTACTACTATTACTACTACTGCTACTATTACTACTACTACTGTTTCATTCCGAGTGTTGTCTCTATTCTTCCTCTTCTTTGTTTCTCTCTCGAGGGAAGTACGCCACACCCAGTTATACATCTCACAGGTCAGTGTCTCCTACTTCAGCATGTATTTCTGTCAGGTTTTCTTCCTCTACTCTAGACAGATTCCATCCAAGGGAACGGGTTTATCCATGAGTATGTTTACTTTTTCCTAACAATTGTTCCATAGCTGTAACTTTTCGGCCTACTCATTACTATTTCCAACTGCCGTGAGATGGCTAACACACACAAGGGACCTCCTCTTTTTCGCCCTGATTTGAGAAGGCTAGGTGTACAATCTGCTCTAAGGATTAGGGGGCGGCGTGATATTATTTTCTCAATGATCGAACCCGGTACCTTCCAAGCTTGAGGCGAACCTCTCACCTCTCAGCCACGGCAGCCCAAGGCGCTGTTGTCTCCAGGCTGAGAACCTGTGTTCATTATTAATGGGTTCAGCTGTTGATAACATGTGGATAGGTAAAGGGTGTGTCTTAATCTTTCTGTTTGCAGATATTGAAAATCGATATACCAAAAGGTAGTCCATTGCAAGATAGAAAACATTCTCACTAATAAACAGCTGTCAGTTACAGTTAAAAAAGTAGTTATGTGATGTATGAAAGCTATATTGCTGCATGCATGTGATACACGAACAAAAAGGTGACAAGCTGGGAAACATCTATTGGCAGCGGAAATGTGGTTCTGGGGGGGGGGGGGGGGGTGTGTGCTAAGGATACAATGGAAGGACATGAAAACAAATAATTAAGCTCTACAAGTTAGTTAATTAGTCTTTCCTCTTGAGCCCAAGGCGGCGCATAGGGCAGAAGTCCTGACTCTTCATGTCTGGCGGTTCGCTGCTACCTGTTGTAGATCTTGGATATTTACTTGGCCATTGAATGAGCCTTCTCTAATGATGGTTCTTCGCAGGGTCTCTCTTGGTCTTCCCCGTTTTCTTTTCCCTACCGGTAACCATATAAAGGCTTGGTAGGGAAGTCTTGTCTTGTCCATTCTGAGTACATGGTCGATGTAGTTCCAACGGCGCTTTCTTATAAAATTGGATACAATATTTTGCTTAGTCTCTTGTCTTATTAGCATATTGGTTCTGAAATCTGTTCAGTGGAGGTTTAGAATTTTTCTAAGACATTTATCTGAAGCTACCGTTGATTTCCAACTCTCACATACATAAAGCTCTACAAGAAAGCAATACAAATCGTAAGTTGATTAGAGAAATTAGAAGTAGACAGTCACGATTCCTTGAGCATTTTATGAGGAGGAGAATTAAACCCGAGGTGTCCTCAAGGTGTTCCTAGAGAACGCCATCCGCGACGCTGTCACCTACACCGAGCACGCATACGAAAATTAGTGACAACTGGCAAAATATCGTGAGAAAAGAGTAAGACGGGGGGGGGGGGGGCGCGCATAGAGATGGTTTGGTTATTTCCCATAATCGGGACCCGAAGTCAAGAGTTGATCCAAGACTCGGGTAACCGTGTGAGATAATGAACCATGATTACTGGCGCTGATCGGCATGACACAGGATGATGATGACCTCAGATGTAAAGTTTGTGTCGTTTCCCCAGTGATCGGCATTCCGGTGGAGACTTTCAAGCAACCTGTTGCAGCAGATCGGGCAATGGCTTCCTGCGTGGATAAGTCCGCTTGTAGTTGTTCATAAACTCTAACGTTTCTTTCATTTGATCCGCTTGACATGCTTCACACAATCCAGATATGCAAATAACAATAGCCACTCTATCCGACCAGCTATTTACTATCCAAGTAAGTGAGGACCTGGAGCTAGAGAACGTGAAAGTTTTATGCGAGATGGAGACGGGTGTCCCGGCCCAGGAGATGGCCGTTGTGTGGGACGGGCGCCCGTTGCTCAATGATAAAATGTCGCTGAAGCAGTACGGGATCAGGCACGGCGACGTTGTGTTGGTTCAACATTTACGGGGGCAGACAAGTTCAGGGGCAGGTTTGCCAGGTACATATAATTGTTTCAGCAAATTTAAACATTTTCTTTCCAACTGCAAATAAGCAAGAAGGCAGTGAATGAATCAACAAAGAACAAGAAGTAGAAACCTTAAGTCGGCACTGTTCGGAAAGACACCAAATTATTTAGCGTTAAAAGCATCCCTTACAGTGCCTCATTAGCTGATATAATAAAACAAAATACGAACTAAAATATAGAACTGAGAAAATCGAAATAGTACCAATAATAATATAATAATAATTATAATATTGATTATTTCACAATTATATGTCGAAATTGTGGCAAAAAAGTTGTAAATAGTAAAATACTGTCCGAAAACATGTTCTGTGTGACTGCCGCCACTGAAACTCTGCTAAATATGTATTAAACAATGAACGGCTAGTGCTGCCTTGGTAACGTGTGTGGTGGACTGCTAGACCGATCGATGGATACAATAAAAGTTTATGGGCCTGGAGAGCCCTTCGGAGTGTACATCCATATCTTGTAGTACCGACGGCAGTGAGGGCTCTCCAGGCCCATAAACTTTTATTGTATCCATTGATCGGTCTAACAGACGAGGATACACTCAAACGTAAGTGATTGACAACACATCGCCTCGGAAAGCAACCTTATGAGGCCCTATAAGGGATGTATTTTACACTAAATAATTTGGGACTGTCGTTCGGAAGAGTGCCTGTAAGTCTTACTAGAACACGATCTCAAGTAATAAAAATGACACGCCAAAGCCTTTAATATTTAGAATGAATGCAGGGAGGTCGGTGTTTCGATATTTTGAAACATTTAGGATGGGCAGCCAGTATTTAAAATATGTGACTAGTGACATAGCGGGGTAGGGGTATCCCCTATCAAAGGAGAAGTAAGGCGCCTCCTTCCCTCCGCTAGCCTACGGGACACCCTTGGGCAAGGTGGAGTACCCGTTTAGCCCCCCGATCAGGGTTACGTGAAGCCATGGGTGCAGGTGGTGGATGAAGATGGAGAGCAGCCAACAGATAGTTGTAGGTTATGGTCTCCACCTTCACGACGGTAGGCAGAGGATCTCTTTTTTGAGGAGACAATGGCTACGGTCACTGACCAGTATGGTCACTGCTAGGAAGGAAAGCAATGGCAAACTACCTTCTTTACACATGCCAAGAAAATCATGTTGTGTGAAATCATCGATAATCAGAGAAACGGCGTAAATGGGTGCTCCATAGGAGCAACCTCGCCCGGTAGGGATAGTCATGCGCACCAGGTGACTCCAGACCGTCAACAGGCTACTAGGTGCAACAGATTAATATCATTGAAAGTAGGAACTTGGAACGTTAGAACAATGAATGCAGATGGAAAGTTAGAAAACATCAAAAAAGAAATGAAGAGAGAGAAGATTAACATATTAGGAATATCGGAAACGAGATGGAAAGGAGCAGGGATAAGGACAGGAGAGGATTGTAAGATTATTTACTCTGGGGGAGAAGAACAGCAAAGAGGTGTAGCCATTATATTAGATAAGCAAACATCAAATTCTGTCAAAGGATATCATGCTGTGTCAGACAGAGTCCTATTAGTAAAATTAAACGGAAGACCTTTTAAAATAAATGTCATTCAAGTATATGCCCCAACAAGTGAAAGCAGTGAAGAAAGCATAGAGGAATTTTATAATGACGTGGAGTCTGCTTTGAAGAACTGCAAAAAATCAGAAATAAATATCATAATGGGTGATTTCAATGCAAAAATAGGACAGCAAGGCGATGGATGCAGTGTAGGCAACCATGGTTTGGGAGAGAGAAATGAAAGAGGATACAGACTTGTAGAATGGGCAAAAGAACAAGAAATGGTTGTAGGAAACACCTGGTTTAAACAGCATCCTAGAAGATTATGGACATGGAGGAGTCCAGACAGCAGGATTAAAAACCAGATAGATTACATCCTGATTAGCAAAAGGTTTCGAAATGCGTTAACAGTCGTAAAAACAGTTCCAAATGCAGACTGTTACAGTGATCACAGATTAATTACAGGCACATTGAGGGTAAAGTTAAAGAAAGTCAAGTATACAGCAGGAAACCCTAAATATGACTGGTGCAAATTGAAAACTGACAAAGAAATACAAGATAATTTTAACATAGAAGTAAAGAACAAATTTGATATATTGTCTGATCTAGAGATCCTGTTTCAAGATGTAGATGATCAATGGGAAACGATGAAGAATTCAATCAGTTGCGCAGCAGAAAAAACTATTCCAAAAGTAAAGAAAGTGGGCCGTAAGACATGGATGACTGAAGAAATTTTACAACTAATGGAAACAAGAAGACAGAACAAAAATAATCCTGCCAAATATGAAGAAATTCACAGAAAAGTGAGAACCTTATGTAAGGAGGCAAAAGAAACATGGCTTGAGAAAAATTGCAGAGAAATTGAAAAACAACACAACAGTAACAATGCGAACCTAATGCACAAAAGAATTCAGGAGCTTACTAATCAAAGAACACGTACATCAGCAGGCTGCCTAAAGACAAAAGATGGAAGAGTCATAATAGAAAAAGATCAGATATTACATGAATGGTCAGATTACGTGAAAAACCTGTATGACGACAACAGAGACGAACAGTATGATGTTCAAAATAATAATGAAGGACCAGCAATTTTGAAGATGGAGGTTCAGAATGCTCTTAACCATATGAAATCTGGCAAGACCCCCGGTTCAGACAGCGTCACAACAGAAATGATTAATGCTTTAGAAGAATATGGAATAGATCAAGTTACCAGTCTGCTTAATACAATATATGATACTGGAAATATACCTCAGGAGTTATGTAATTCTGTATTTATTGCAATCCCAAAGAAATCAGGAGCCTTGGAATGTGATCAACATCGAACAATTAGTATAATGAGTCACATCACGAAGATTTTGCTAAGAATTATCATGCAAAGAGTTAGGAGGAAAATACAACCTGAAATAGGAGAACAACAATGTGGGTTTGTGGAAGGCAAGGGTACAGTAAATGCTGTGTATATACTGAGAAACATAATCGAACGTTCTATAGAAGTAAACAAAGATCTACACCTTTGCTTTATTGACTACACAAAGGCTTTTGATAAAGTGAGACATGTCAACATGATAAGGATGCTTGAAGATCTACAAATTGATGGAAAAGATCTTAGACTTGTAAAAAACATATATTGGAAACAACAAGCTGCCATAAGAGTTGATAATGAAGTAAGCCAATATCAGCCTATTAAAAGGGGTGTGAGACAGGGATGTGTAATGTCTCCAGATCTGTTTTCCCTGTACAGTGAAAGTATTTTCAGAAATATTGAAGATATGGAAGGAATCAACATTGGGGGACGATGCATCAATAACATTAGATATGCAGATGATACAGTCTTGATTGCAGACAATGAACAGGACCTGCAAAATTTAGTAGATGCGATTGTGACACACAGTGAACAACTAGGGTTAGAATTAAATTGTAAAAAGACACAGATTATGGTCGTCACTAGGAAGGACGAAATACCACAATGTAATATACAAGTAAATGGGAATATTCTTCAACAAGTGAGCAGGTACAATTATCTCGGAACAGTAATAACATCTGATGGGAGATGCCTTGAAGAGATTAGAACAAGAATCGCCATGGCAAGAGTAGCCTTTAGCAAGATGAAAAACATATTGACCAATAAAAAGATGTCAATTGAAACGAGAAAGAGAGTGTTGAGATGCTACATTGAGCCTGTACTTTTGTATGGATGTGAAGCGTGGACAATGAGCAGTCAGGCTGAAAAACATCTGATGGCTGTAGAGATGTGGTTTCTGAGGAAAATGCAAAGAATACCATGGACAGCCAGAAAGACCAATGAACAAGTCCTTCAAGAAACAAATGAAGATCGTAAATTGATTAGAGAAATTAGACGTAGACAGTCAAAATTTTTTGGACATGTTATGAGAAGAAATGGATTGGAGAATTTGGTGACAACTGGTAAGATCGAGGGGAACAGACCAAGGGGAAGACCTAGAAGCAAGTACCTGGATGGCTTGGCCTTGTGGCATAGTCGAGACAGAAACACGGAGCTGATCCACGACTCTGGTGATCGGGTGAGATGGCAGAACATGACCGCCCACGCTTACCGGCATGGCACATGATGGATGGATGGACATAGCAACCATTTGTACCAAAGTAGGTCAGCATGGCCGAATGGATAAGAATGTGTGTTCTTAAACATCAGGTGTGCTGATGCAGGGGGAAGGGGTTCAACCCCTACACCGGACAGCTGGACTAAACTGTTGACCCATCATCCTTGACTTGGGGTCGTTAATTACAAGTATGTCTAAAGTCTGAGTGGGTTCGCCTGGTGGCGAGGGACACTGTTAATAGGTAAAACTAATCCACAAGCAAAATTCAGTCCGTCACTACTGGAAGTAGTGTATATGGACTACGCTTGGGCTTAAAGCAAGCGAGCGCCAACAAAAATATCCTTCTTGTATGTCCCTTTGTAACCATGTATAACATATGAATGAGAGGAGTGGCTGGCCGAGCGTCTAGAATGCTGGGTGTTCCTTTGTGAGGCCCAGCTTCGAATCCTCGGTAGGGTGTGGAATTTTTTCTGTCGGGGGCAAAAAGAAACCCTAACCTGTACAGTTTGCAGCAACTGCGCTAGCCAGGTGGCCTTAATTCCTCAGGCTCAAGACACCCCCCCCCCCCCCCTGTCCTACACCGCAAGTTAGTATAGGCAGCAGATGACAGATAACCTATGTTTGATAAGAAGTTTAATGGAAATAATTAACTCTTCCCTTAACTCCAAAATTTTTTATAGACAATCTAGGAAATTGAATATTGTTACAGTTCTTTTCTGTTTATTCCGCTTCCTTTTCTGTCTTGAATTGTTTAGTGCACCCTGTTGTTTGGTTTTACCACACACTAGCAGTTGTAGTAGTAACCACACCACACAGCTTTGATTTTGCCCAGGCAACGTCGGTGTGACACCTCATTTGAACTGAACTCATATGCATGCACTACCTCTGTCCTCGTAGTAAATCTGAGAACATTACATCTTCAGGTCCTGGACTTATTCAGCAACAGGATGATGCTGTTTTTATCCGGGATGAATTTATGAAGGACCCGCACCAGCTTGCAATGCTGCGACAGTTGAACCCATCCTTAGCAGATGCCATGTTGAGTGGAGATCTGGGTATGTAGAATAGTCTTGATGCCTTGTTGGGTGATCTGGGTATGTAGATTAGATAATCTGGATGCCTTGTTGAGTGGGTATGTAGATTAGTCTGGACACCTTGTTGAGTGAAGATGTGGGTATGTAGATTAGTCTGGACACCTTGTTGAGTGAAGATGTGGGTATGTAGATTAGATAATCTGGATGCTTCATCTGAAAGTATTCAATTCTAAAAGTTGTATCATGGTTTTCATTACACTTTCACTATCCAGTCTGTATGTGCTGTTCAGAATTATGACCTGGCTGCACCTCAAGTTAAGTCAAGGAAGTTGAGGTCTCCATGACATGTCTAAAGCACAAAGGGCATGTGGAGCTAAACCCATGGTTGTATAGAGCGGTTGACACTCACTGGGTGGTGTCACGCTGGTCGCTTTTACCTCCCAAGAATGTCCTGGTGCCCAGTTTAGTCTAGGTCGACCTGGCAGCCCAGGTCAGTTTTTTTTTAAATTTGAAACCACCCTGATGGGGTTCAGATCCAATCTCTCTTCTCTTGGTTATGCCATGTGGCCAAGCCATTCAGGTATTTATTTATTTGTTTTCAATTTATTCTTTTTCCATCAAATTTCACCAGGTGTCACTAAATTTTCAGGTATTTTTATCTTTATAACACTCCCAAAATATGTTGACTATGTCTAATTTTTATAGCCAGTTTACAATCATCTGCATCTTGAACTTACTTCTTCTTTCCACCCATGGTATGGTAGCCATTATATTTTACTCAGAAACCACATCTCTGCTGGTATCAGGTATTTATTATCTGGTCTTTCTATTGTCCATATTTCACATGCATACAATGTACTGGCTCTGTGTAGCAATTTTGTACTCTTTCTCTCACTGCTTTGATAAGTGCTTATTGCTAAGTATGTTTTCCATTATTTTATTATGAATACAATTGTCAGTAGACCTGCTGAAGGAACTCTGTGTCATTCATTATCAACATTCCATGATTTTATTATGAATACAATTGTCAGTAAACCTGCTGAAGGAACTCTGTGCCAACCAATATTCGTGTTTGGCCGAATGGTTGATCTCAACTAGAGAAGACTAAAGGCCAGTTTGTATTACTGTGCTGTTGTTTCTGTGTCGATATTTCATGGCAAGAATATGTTTGTAAACCTATATACAACATGACCTTTACTGTCCCCTACCAGACAAGTTCCGGAAAGTTCTACATGAGCAAAGACAGGCAAGAGTACAGCAAGAGCAGGAAAGTATGGCACTGATGTCTGCCGATCCGTTTGACCCTAATGCACAGCACCTCATAGAAGAAACAATTAGGTATATCAATACAGTATTTGTCCTAATCTGTCCTCTTCTATCTTTAGTTGGGACTTTGTTGGTTCTTTTTGGATATTTTATTTACTTCAGTTTGAATTGATTTATTTGATTGTTTCGGGATTTGAGGTTTAAAGATTGAGCACAACTCACTATTGGCAACGATGATTGTATTCCGGCACAAACCTTATGCCATGTCCACGTCAGATTGGAAGCACTAGACTCGAGATATATTTTAGTTTGAAAGTTTTCAAATATTTCTTTTCTGTTTTGTTTTTGTGGTTCCTTCATTCCTTCCACAGTATTTCTACTTGAGGAGTGGGCATGTCCACGCACCTGTCTTATTACTATGAGCATTCCATTCCATCAGTGTGGCAGCTCAGTGGATTCCCAGTCACAGCAACCTCTGGGAAATGACAGGCCAATAGATGTGCTAAGGCAGGAATGGTAAAACAGCAGAATGAGAACAGTCCAACAGATTCTCAGAAACAAAACACAATGGAAGACTGCCTGAACATATGTTCTAAAGGAACAATGGGCTCAGCTCTTTTTAATGGAACGCCATAACCAAATATCTGTGACAACAACAGTGGCCGTAACAGAAAAAAACAAGGGCCTCATTTCTTCAGTATTAAGCAGGGCATGCAAGAATAAGTGACCATCTCAAGCTGCTGCAAACTTTCTTCTCACCGTTATGAAACATCATCAACCTGCTTCTCTTCAAATATCCCACACTTTCAATCAGGTACAAGCTACTACTGCCGTCTCCAATAGTTACACACACTCCATGGAACAGTTATAGAGGACCTCGCTTTCATAAGAATGGAATTGGGCTGTCACGAGTAGACAATTCTGCAACTTTGTCACCTTCAACAATACTATAATTACCACCAGAACAGGGTCAGTGTATTCTCTTTGTATCCAGACTTCTTCTTCTTCTGCGATCATCCGGAGTTTTTTTTTTCGGATGTGATTGCGTTGTGCCTGTTTACAGCAGAGCTGCGTTCTTGCGCCGTTAGGCCGACACATCCGACTTCTGCGGGCATTTGTTGACCGGGTTAACCATCCTGGGGGTTTCTTAGGACGTTTGACTCTCACTGTTGTGGTGTTATCCCCCATCCCAGCTGGCCCATATAGAACAGCCAAAGATCCTGGTCAGCCCTCAAGGGAAGGCAGGGGCAGACCATTGGCATTCCCCGCCATCCAAGGAGGCTTCCATACTTGCAGAGCCGATACATAGCGCTCTGGTACTGGGCTCACCCAAGGAATCGTCACGTCCTGCACATGGCTGTATCCAGACTTGATATAGTGTCTTTGCTATTCTGTTTTCTTCATTGAAAACATGGTGAGTAAATACATTTCCTTATGTTTATTGTTAATCTTGTGAATGTTTTCCAAATGTCAGTTTATATACTCTGATCATGTCTTAGAATGTCTTCATCTACAGTGGGATGTAATCTCTCCTGTGGCGTTCTGAGTGTCTTGTTTAGGTGAGGTTCTTCCCCCGCCAGTGACTTCTTGTGTGCCTTTTTTAGGTGAGGTTCTTCCCTCTGCCAGTGACTTCCCATTTGCAACACCAGCAATTTCTTGCTCATTCAGAAGGTCTAGCTAGATCCAAGCCCCTGGTTTGCTTCTGTTGCTGAGTTGTTTTCAGGAGAAACAGAATTCAGTGTTTGCTTTATTGGGACTTGCAAATCCAACGATCACATGTCATGACATGTTAAATATTTTGTTTGTTTGTTTAAACTCAGACCTCGATGTTATAACTCCAGTACATACAGTAGATGTCTTCAGGTTGCTGACAGCCCTAGGTTGATGGTGGATGGAAGTGTGTTGATGCTCTATTTGGCTTACATTCATTACTACAGATGGGGAAAAGATCTCAGAGTGTCGGCACCTACTACAGTATAAAGATGTGTGTAAGCGGGACATGATTGATACAGACATTGATAATGCACCTTGAGAGCAAGTCTCTGCTGATCATGTTGCATGGAGGGAAAAGATCAAAAATGGAATAAAGACATAGGAGAACATTATTGCAGATATTTCAAGCACTGAGTTTGGTAAATGTCACATGGTGTGTGATGGTGGAAATGACTATGTGTTCGCATGCATCCTTTGAGGACAAACATTTACCATGTGAATTGATCTGTTCAGTCACATTCGCTATCACCATGGGTTGTAGTTATTATGCCTATTTTAAGGACAATGTCACAAATTATGGTCTGTCAAGACAGCAAAGTGCCACTATACATTACTACAAGTTAAGAAAGAATATATTAGATGCCTGGTCCTTATGATGGACCAGGCCGACATTCTGAATGCTCTACGAGAAGTAAGACGTTTGCGAGAACCAAGTGATGACTGTGAATCTACAATGGCCAGACTGCGAGAGCAGCAAATTAAAAGAGGGGTGGCCAAACAAGAACACTACGCAGGAAGCCAAAGAAGATTGATAAACCAACATAGAACTGGCGTCGTTAGCCGCTACACGTTGCAGGATTTGCTGAGGAGGGGATCCGAGCACTTATGGACTGAATGGTTCGATGTGCAATGAGGATGATCTGTCGACTAACTAACTAACTAACTAACTGGTCCTTATGGTTTCTTTGTTGTAGGCTAATTTTGTTTCCAGCTGATGAAGCACTTGCGTTGTTTCATGTACATAATAATTGGGACATCCAGCTTCATCTAGCATCTATTTAGTATTCATATGGAAATTATAACTGCATCAGTATGTACATAGATAACATGGCTGAGTGTTTCCGTGCCTGCAGGCCGTGATGAGGGCAACTTGTGTAGAGTAGAACCACATTGCACTTATCCCGGCTTGAAGGCTAGGAGAGTGGCAGCTTCATCCGACATGTCATCAGTTATCTTATGTATTATGTTAACACCCTTTAGCCATATTAAGTACACTGATGACCTGGTCACATCCTTATAAGATTCTCTGTAGATGGGAAGTTGCAGTGCCGGTCTTGCACACCCACTAGTGTCTGAGCCAACACTGAACAATACAGAACACTGAACAATACAGAACATTGAACAATACAGAACATTGAACAATACAGAACATTGAACAATACAGAACATTGAACAATACAGAACATTGAACAATACAGAACATTGAACAATACAGAACATTGAACAATACAGAACATTGAACAATACAGAACATCTGTGGGATTTTGTTGCTAGGACATGCTGGTGTTGTGGGGAACTAGCAGGCAGACAGATTGGCTGGGTCTACACCGCTGGGTGGGGTATTGGTTGCATGATACGGGAGACATGGTCGGGGAACTTTGGGATCATGTGTATAGTGCGGAAGAACAGATAGATCATCATGGCTTGGAGAGAATGGTGCTGCAGGGAGTGACCAGAGGATCTGGCCAACAGATCTCCGAGGAAAGGCTAGGAGGACACATACTGGTACCATTAGTATTGGGACTGTTTGCTGGCTGTTGCAGATGAGGACGGGGCATCTATGGCGGTGTCCGGTGTGCTGTGATGTCTGTTCTTGGCTCAACTCAACTGGCTTCTGAGCTTGAAGAGGAGGTAGAGAGCTCTGCACACACACAAACAGCCTTTGAGGAGATGGTTCCCAGGTTAGGAGAATAAACAACTGTACCAAGGGTCCGTCAGGTCATCGGTGATTCTATGATGGTTGTGGCAGGTCGTGTGGCGAGTGCAACTTTGTGATTACGTTATTCAAATTGCACTAACCCCGGCCTGTTGTGCTGTCATAAACCAGCAATATTGACCAAGTTCTGGGCATGTACCTAGACATCCTTCCAGGCATTGTGCTCTCTAGCTGACAATCTTCAGTGGTTCAAGATGGGATCTTTTGTGTGAGTTGTGTTGTCGTTATCAGTTATTGTATCTCCCAGTTTTGTGTGCAAGGCAGCTGGTAATGGGTTCTGGGTCTCCCTCTCTGCTTGTAGCAGATCAAGTTTGAAGCTTCAGTAGTAGCTGTGGGGTACCTCAGCCACCTAGTATCCTATCCCATCGCTAGTTGAAAACATTGGTGTGCCTAGTGACAGCTTGTTCATCCAGAAAGCAGCTGTCAGCTGAAACGGCTTATCTGGAAGATCATACGGGTGGTGCTACAACCTGGTTACACGCTGAACCACACCAGTAACAGTTCAACTTTCTGGATGGCTTATCAGTAAATAGATTCTGTTGATCATCTTGATTACCTGTGCTTCATCTACCATTCTTATTCTAGTACTCTTGAACTCTACAATTTTTCCTGTAGGTTCTTCACTTATTTTTTGAGAGGAGTGCTATTTGACTATAACCACAGTGTTGTCTCTTGTATGAATTTGTCTGTCTGTTTTAGTTCACTCAGTGCCCCATATATCTTCCACTGTCGTCTCTTTAGGCCAGAAGGTTTGCCTAGATATGTTATATTTTGGGCAGTCTTGGAGTATGTGCTCTGCTGTCTGCGACGCCAATCCACATGTGCACATGGCTGATTCACCAATCTTGAATTGTGTATACATGTGGTTGTGTAATCTATTGTGTCCTGTTCTGAGGTGCAGAATAATGACTTGTTCTGGTCTGTCCATAATGTGGTTTTCTGACTGATTTGATCATTCTTTCCTTTGGTGGTATGTAATGGGCATATCAGGTTGTTCTTCTATTGCTTCTTCCTTAGGTACACTTCCAAGATACAAAACAATGTTTTCCCGCTGTGGTTTTGAATAATGAAGGCACCATCAATAGATTGCACAGATTATTGCCTGATATATTTTACTGTATCTCGTCAGGTACATACTGCAGAAATAATTTGAATGTATAAGACTTTCATAATCAGGCTACAGTTTGCCATATTTATTTACTAGTAAGCATTACCATGTAATATTTTAATGGACAAATATTATTACTACCAGTTGTTTCCAAATGGGTTTATAATTTTAAATAATTATTGATTTAATATAAAGTTAGATGTATGTCCTTACAGGACATCACGGTTAACCTCAGCATTTTTGGCTATTTGTGATTTACTAGCCAAATTACGTTCAGTAGTTTGCCAATGCTTCCTGAACAACGAACACTCATACTATTGCATGAAAATCAGCTCCAGACGTTTTGCTGCCAAATCGCCTGCAGCACTGTTTTGAACGTGGCGTGTGGAATTACAAATCACGACCGTAATCCCTAGGGAAATATTTAAAAGTTTCCCAAACGTATTCGTTACTATCTTCTTAATTATCAGTTGATAAGGTGATCAGTCACTTCTTTAAAAATGTAATACTCTTTTAAAATAACTCTTTTCTTGTTATGCTGAAAATAAAGTGCAAGTTCTCAGAGCACTTAAAGAACACATATCTTTTATTTTTTGGAAGGGTAGAGTAGATGAGGCACAGAATGCTTTTTTTGCAGACGGTGTAAGCCACATCTCCACCTCCAGTAAGAGTTCAGGTGGTGTAGACACCCACATGAGTTCAGAGAAGCATCAGAACAGTCCAAAGTTAGTTGCATGTCCTTTACAGGATGCTGTATTCAAGCCCAGCATTTATTGGCTGGTTGTGATATACTAGGCAGTTTTACTGTCAATAGTTCCCCATTGCTTTCTGAAAGGTGGATACCTCATACCAGCAAAATTAACTCAAAGTTAATTGCTTCTAAATCACCCACGGCCGATTTCGAACCCGCAAGTCTGGTAATGTGAACCTGCGTTTCATTAACCTCTAAGTCACAGGTGAATGTAGCTCTGTGGTGAAGGGGTTACGATTGCAACCACATTCAAAACACAGCTGCGGGCTATTTGGCAGCAGACAGCATTGCTTTGGTTTCCATACAAAGGTATGAGTGCCGGTTGTTCAGAAAGAAGTGGCAAACTACTGAGCTTAAACAGGCCAAGAAATCACAAACAGTCAAAAAAATGCTTGGGTTGACTGTGATGTCTTGTAAAGGGTATGCAGCTAGACGGAAGTCGCAGACAGTAGATGTGCAACATTTTTTAACAAGATGACAGACTTTTTAGTCAGTGCCATCAAATTGTTTCTGCTACTGGAGGACCCTTGCCTTTCACAAGCAAGTATGGGCAGTCGTGTTGAGAAATAATCATTCATTCATTCTTCTTCTTCTTCGTTCATCCGGAGTTTTTTTTCGGATGTGATTGCGTTGTGCCTGTTTACAGCAGAGCTGCGTTCTTGCGCCGTTAGGCCGACACATCCGACTTCTGCAGGCATTTGTTGACCAGGTTAACCTTCCCGGGATTCATTCATTCAGTAGTATGTCCTTTGCAGAACCTCGCTCCCATAACAACCTTCCTGAAAACCTGTCGATCATAAGCAAGATGCCCCGCATCCGATACACCCATCTAGAGATCATCTGCCACATCCTGCACCCATCTTCTCTTTGGCCTTCTTCATCCTCTCTTCCAAGGCATATACCCCTCCATTATTTGAGAAATACTAAGTTGATGAAATTGAGAAATACTGAAATGTTCAAAGTGGTATGTAATTTGGACTCTTCTCGTTCCTAGATTGAGAAATGTCGAGAGCAACATGGCAACAGCTATTGAGTTTACTCCGGAGAGTTTTGGGCAGGTGCAAATGCTGTACATTGATTGTAAAGTCAATGGATATCCAGTCAAAGCTTTCGTTGACTCAGGTCAGATTTAGATTGTGTGGTCAAATTTAGATGCAGTGTGGTAGAGCTTTTATGTAAGTAGAGTACCTTTTACAAGCTCTAGGTGTATCAAGCATGTGGTGCTGGATCCATAGATTTAAAGACCAATTTACACTCAGTGAGTGATGTGGTCAGAATCAAGCCGGACGCCTTTACTTTCCAGGCCATTCTTGATAGTATTTTTGGCTGGATTGGCCTGTGCTTTAGTGGGTCAGCTGTAAATATAGTGTTGTAGAGATTATGGTGAAATAGAAGGGAAAATTCTTAACCAAGTGGATAATTTTAGATACCTAGGGGTATTTATAACATCAGATGGAAAATGTACAACAGAGATTAAGAGCTAAATAGGGCAAACAAAAGCTGCATTTCAGAAAATTAAAAGTATCTTATGCAATAAGTCACTGTCATTGAATGTAAGAAAGAGTGCTGAAATGCTATGTAGGATAAGTTTTGCTGTATAGCAGTGAATTGTGGAATGTAAATGAAGAAATTAGAAGCAACAGAGATGTGGTTCTTGAGACGAATGTTGCGAATTCCTAAGACTGCTAGAGTAACTAACAACGACTGCCTGAGACAGGCTAATGAAACAAGAACATTATATACAACAATAAAAAAGAGACAGTTTTCTTCGGTCATGTGACTAGAAGAGAGGCATTGGAGAACATCGTGACAACTGGAAATATTGAGGGGAAGAGAGGCAGACCAAGAGAAATGATGCTGGATGGATTGAGACAGTGGCATGGAGGAATACCATCAGCAGAGTTGATCCAGAACACCAAAGATCGAGATCTATGGAGAGCCGTGAACGCCTACGCCAGTTGGCAGGGCACTTGATGATGATGATGAGAGATTATGTGGTCAACTTTAGATAGAAAGGTAGAGATTATGTGATCAACTTTAGACATAGTGTAGAGATTATGTGATCAACTTCAGACATAGTGTAGAGATTATGTGATCAACTTTAGACATAGTGTAGAAATTATGTGGTCAACTTAATTAAATATAGTGTTGTAGGTGTAAAGAGTATGTGGTAAATTTTAGACATAGTTCTGAAGATTGTATGTTCAAGTGTTGTCGAGATTTTGTGGTCAATCACTAAGATTGATTCAGATGTAAACACACATTTATGGATTCTCATTTTTATGACCTTTTTACTCACCGCAAGGTCTATTGGGTATATGGTGCTGGTCCCATGTGTGTATAGACCCGCCAGCACTCAGTGGGTGCTGTGGTGCTGGTCCCATGTGTGTATAGACCCGCCTGCACTCAGTGGGTGCTGTGGTGCTGGTCCCATGTGTGTATAGACCCGCCTGCACTCAGTGGGTGCTGTGGTGCTGGTCCCATGTGTGTATAGACCCGCCTGCACTCAGTGGGTGCTGTGGTGCTGGTCCCATGTGTGTATAGACCCGCCTGCACTCAGTGGGTGCTGTGGTGCTGGTCCCATGTGTGTATAGACCCGCCTGCACTCAGTGGGTGCTGTGGTGCTGGTCCCATGTGTGTATAGACCCGCCTGCACTCAGTGGGTGCTGTGGTGCTGGTCCCATGTGTGTATAGACCCGCCTGCACTCAGTGGGTGCTGTGGTGCTGGTCCCATGTGTGTATAGACCCGCCTGCACTCAGTGGGTGCTGTGGTGCTGGTCCCATGTGTGTATAGACCCGCCTGCACTCAGTGGGTGCTGTGGTGCTGGTCCCATGTGTGTATAGACCCGCCTGCACTCAGTGGGTACTGTGGTGAACATTGTGCTGGCCTACTTCACTTCCTGGGATATTCAGGTACCCATTTTTAGGCTGGGTCAACCTTGGGTACCCAGGTCAGTTTTGAAAATCGACCTTATTTCAACGCGCGCCCACCAGGCCGGCAGGAAAGTGTGCTTGCCACTGCCATCAGGTGGCTCCCTGGGATTCTATAGTTGGTTGTACATACAACCATAGTTGTGGTGGTCAAATCTGGACTTAGTTTTAAAGACGACATGATCAGGTTTTTTTTAAAATTTCAAATCATAGAGATTGTATGGACACAATTTAGATTTGGCTAGAAAATGTTTGATCACATGTCTGGGCCATATAGTCAAGTCTAGATACAGTCATTTTGAAATTGGTCAGATTTGAATTCTATGGACGGTGTGTGGTCAGATTTAGATTCAGATATTGTGTGGCCAAGTTTGAAACTGTCATCATGGATATGTGATTTCTTCTTTCGTTCACTTGAAATGTGTCTATAACTGCAATGTTGTCTCTTGTATGAATTTGTCTGTTTTAGTTCATTCAGTGCCCCATATATCTTCCACTGTTGTCTCTCTAGGCCAGATGGTTTGCCTAGATATGTTGTAATTTTGACAGTCTTGGCGTATGTTATCTGCTGTCTGTGGTGCCAATCCACATGTACACATGGCTGATTCGCCAATCTTGAATTTTGTATACATGTGGTTGTGTAATCTATTTTGTCCTGTTCTGAGGCATAAAATAATGATTCATCCATAAGGTGGTAGTCGTCTTGAGCAGGTTTTAGTGGCTTTCTGACGGATTTGATCATTCTTTTATTTTGGTGGTATGTAACAGGTACATCATGGTATTCTTCTATTGCTCCTTCCTTAGCCAATCGATCAGCCCTATCGTTCCAGGTACTCCACAGTGGGATGGTATCCACTGTATGAATCGATCAGCCCTATCGTTTCCGGGTACTCCACAGTGGGATGGTATCCACTGTATGGTGACCGAATGCTGGCTGTCAAGTTCAGAAAGTAATGTCCGTAATATTGTCAATTTCCCAAACAGGAGCGCCTCAAATACTGATTTTGCATCTGTTGATAGCACCTTAGGCTGTGTACCATGGTTGGTATTCAGTAAGTATGTGATAATGAGGGGCCTCATCAACTTACACAACTAGCAGGCACTATTAGCCGCCGGGCGCTGATGCAAATGTTGGGAGGAGGATCTGAGCACCTATGGACATGTCAGGCGTGTAAGAATGATACCTCAACAAACAACAGAATTATGTGATGTCAACTTTAAAGGGTGAACACATTGCTAAGGTCAGGTCAGTCTATGCCTGACTTCTCTGGGACAGTTCCCGTTGTTGATTATGGAGCCAGGATATTAAAAGTTTGTGACATTTTTAATTTCTCCATTTTTGTTTGTGATTTTTAGTTGGCATATAGTTCCTTCTGTGAGCATTATTGTTCTTTGTTTTTTAAGTTCAGAAAAACAAAAGATTTTGATTTTCACAGTGTCTTTTGACAAGCAGGATCAACTCTTTCAACACCTTAGCACTGTTTGAGAGGAGGGCTGCGTCATCAGCATATCTAAGGTTTGGAATTGGATTTCTACCACTTATGAAAGGTTCATATTTGTCTTTGATCTCATCATTTTCTGATGTTTCTCAGTGTTTTCTGGATAGATGTTGAAAAGGTATAGGGGCAGCTAGAGGTCCTGGCTTACTCTCCTTTGCATCTCTAATCAGTTTGATGTTTTGTATCTATATATAAATCAATAGATAGATAGACAAAGGTGGATAGGTAGGTGGATGGATGGATAGATAGACAGACAGACAGATTTGGATCCACCAACAACAGACAGATAGATGGACCGATAGATAGATAGACCGACCAACAAATAGACCGACTGATTCTCAAATAGATTATGCCAGGTACTTGTGATACTTGCCTGATTCCTGTTACCTCGTGTGAACCCGCAGGTGCCCAGATGACGATCATGAGCCAGGCATGTGCCGAAAGATGCCAGATCATGAGGCTCGTGGACATGCGCTGGACTGGGCTGGCCCACGGCGTGGGCACACAAAAGATTATTGGTCGTGTTCATTTATGTGAGTTCCAATGACTTTTCATCTTATTTTTTCTTCTTCAGCTTGTAAGTTCCATAGGCAAGATTTTGGTCGTTAATATGCCCATGGCCGATGCATGATTTAATTGGCAACGATGATGATATATAGGCATCAACAATACTTGGGTTGATACCCATGGTCTCATACCTCATGGACGAGAGCACAACCTTGTGGGCACCCAGAGCGTTCGCTCTGCCAGACACACATCTTGCCCAATATTAACACCACGCAACAAGTAATTGGAGTGGTTTCACTGTGGTGCAAATATATCTTTCTAACTGGGCGGTCGCACATCTGTACTAATACCTTTCTGCCTGGCGATGCTGTGATCTTCTCACTGTAGCTATTTCTATTATTATCTTAAGTTCTGTTTAAGCTCTTCCACTCTGCACAATTCGTAACAGCTATTCTCTAGAACAAACTCAACACGTCTTGAATAACACAACACTAACGCATTTGGTTTTCACGTTCTGTTCCTCAAAACTTTACGTAGTACATTATCTGTTATCCTTACAACCGTACTACAATGTTACACGAATATATATTACATTTCTAAACACTCTAACTACTAACAGAGTTTCACAAGGGAATTATTTAATTTCTCCCCTCCCTAGGTTACATTGGAATTCACATATAATGTATGTCTTATCCCTAGATCAGTTTCCCCATGTTATATTAGAATTCACATATAATGTGTGTCTTATCCCTAGATCAGTTTCCCCATGTTATATTACAATTCACATATAATGTATGGCTTATCCCTAGGTCAGTTTCCCCATGTTATATTAGAATTCACATATAATATATGTCTTATCCCTAGTTCAGTTCCCCCATGTTATATTACAATTCACATATAATGTATGTCTTATCCCTAGTTCAGTTCCCCCGTGTTATATTACAATTCACATATAATGTATGTCTTATCCCTAGATCAGTTTCCCCATGTTATATTACAATTCACATATAATGTATGTCTTATCCCTAGATCAGTATCCCCATGTTATATTACAATTCACATATAATGTATGTGCTCCTTCTTCCTCTCTCCCAGGTCAGATTCAGATTGGCGGTGCATTCTTGCCGTGCTCGTTCTGTATCCTGGAGAACCAACCCATGGACATGCTTCTGGGTTTGGACATGCTCAGGAGGCACCAGGTGAGCCAGGCTGTTTGTCTTGTTGTCATTGTGGGACTTTCTTCAATCTGCTTCCAGCGATCACTGTTATACTCTCAGCCAATGTTCTCTACCATTATGTTTATTTTAATTGTTCTTTCTGCCTGGTAGAGCTGCACAGGATCAGTATCGGTCATCTCGTCTCATCATCTCCTCTCATCTCACCTCATCTTAGTTTGTTCCTCTTCTACCTTGGATGTCGAGGAGTATCAGTAAAGTAACTATTCAACTATTTACTCATACATAGAGTTAATACTTGGTTTTGGGGGATACTGCGATTCCTGGTTCCATTTCTGGTCCAGTATCGACCGACAACTTCTGTAGTTCTGCACAGGGGTAAACAAATCCATGGACCCAGTCGCCATGAAGCCTGGCTCGTGAGTTTCCAGTTCTATTCTTAGTCCGTATTTGCACCCCAAAAAATATCACCTGGCTCGAGAAAAAGGGGCTGGGTCCTGACTTATGGTTAGTGGTTTCTGCCATTGCCATGGTTGGATGGGCTTGTCTGGTCCCGTCTGGGGAAAACAGGTTTTGCCTGAGTGTTGTCTGCTGCGCCATCTAGTCTCTAGATGGGGATTGAAAACCCTGGATTCATCTGAATGATTGAGGGGAACCATGTCCACCACTTGTAGGTGAGCTAGAATTGAGCAAAGAGTTTGTGAGATTATAAGTGTATCATGCTCCTTTAGGACCCTGTGGAGCAGCCATAGTTTAGGCTGCATCTGATGGATCTTTTCCCCAAGACATGCTGGTATCTTGGGAAACAAGCAGGTGGACAGACTGGCTAAGTCTGCAGCAGTGGGTGGGGTATTGGTGCATGATAAGGCAGATGTGGGCAGTCCCTTTGGGATCATCTATATAGGGTGGAAACAGATAAATCATCACGGCCCAGAGAGGACGACGCAGCACGGAGTGACTAGAGGACCTGGCCGACATTCTGTACTCTGATGAAAGGCCCCCGGGAAGGTTAACCCGGTCAACAAATGCCTGCAGAAGTCGGATGTGTCGGCCTAACGGCGCAAGAACGCAGCTCTGCTGTAAACAGACACAACGCAGTCACATCCACACAAAAAATCCGGATGAACGCAGAAGAAGAAGAAGATGAAAGGCCAGACAGACACATCAGACTGAAACTGGTCCTTATTTTTTTGGCGCACGCTCACTTTGAACACAAACATAGTCTATACACACTACTTCTAGTAGTGCTGGACTGAATTTTGTGTGTGGATTAGCTTTCCCTATTAACAGTGTCCCTTGCCATCAGGCGAACCCACTCCAACTTCAGAGCTACTTGTAATTTACATCCCCAAGCCAAGGCTGATAGGTCAACATTTTCATCCAACTGTCCAGTGTAAGGGTTGAACCCCTTACCTCGGCATCAACACACTGGATGTTTAAGAACACGTGTTCTTATCCGTTCAGCCATGCTGACCTACCATAACTGATATTATTAGTATTGGAACTGTTTGGCGGTTGTTGAAGATGAGAGCGGGTGCATATGGGTATGTTCTGAGTGTTATAATGTCTGTTGTTGACTCAACTGTTTGAAGAAACCGTAATGTACGTGTTATTTCTTGCCCATTGTTCTGTTCCAGTGTGTGCTGTAATGTCTGTTGTTGACTCAACTGTTTGAAGAAACCGTAATGTACGTGTTATTTCTTGCCAATTGTTCTATTCCAGTGTGTGCTGGACTTAAAGAAAAACCTGCTTCAGTTTGGCTCCACTGGGATCGTTACTCCTTTCTTAGCAGAAACTGACGTGCCGGAACATGCTCGTCTCAACCAGCCACACGCAGAAGAGCAGGAGTTAGCGGAGGCTCTATCTCGTTCTACTCAGGAGGCTCTATCTCGTTCTACTCAGGAGGCTCTATCTCGTTCTACTCAGGAGGCTCTATCTCGTTCTACTCAGGAGGCTCTATTTCGCTCTACTCAGGAGGCTCTATCTCGTTCTACTCAGGAGGCTCTATCTCGTTCTACTCAGGAGGCTCTATTTCGCTCTACTCAGGAGGCTAGTGAGTGATGACTGAAAACGTTGTTGTTATCATGTTCACTTAAATCATCTACATGGATGGCTCGGTGCTAAGAGGTGAAAGAAGTCCCTGGGGGAATTGTGATGAAGGTTGGTGGACAGTGTTTGGTGCAGGAGAGCCTGGCATATGATACCACAACATCTAGTCTGAGAATGGAGGTGGACGGGGTGGGTCGCTGCAGCAATCCACAAGCTGGAGGACAATCAGCATATACATGTCGTGATTGTAACAGGATCACAATGTTTGTTGAGAAAGGTGAAGACTGGCATGCTTTGGGCAGAGTGGCAGGCTTCCATTCAACATCCAATACTAGAGAGCATCTGTTGGATTGTTTCCCCAGAACATGCTGGTGTGGGGGGAAACAAGCAGGCGGACAGATTGGCTGGGTCTGCAACACTTGGTGGGGTATTTATGCATGATCAGGCAGATGTGGTCGGGGCCATTTGGAATCAGGTGATAGTGCAGAAGAACGGCTAGATCATCACAGCTTGGAGAGAATGGTGCTGCAGGGAGTGACCAGAGGATCTGGCCGACACTCAGGGCTCCGAGGAGAGGCCAAACGGACACATCAGATTGCTACTGGTACCATTAGTTTTGGGACTCTGCACTGGTTGTTGCAGGTGAGGGCCAGCATGTATGGGAATGTCCCAAGTGCTGTGATGTTAGTTCTCATCTCAACTCAACTCATTGATGTTGACCATGTTTGAACTAGTTTAGCTTCAACTTACAATGTCTCTGAAGATGCGATGGTGATTGACAGAGCTTTACTCCAGCACTTTTGTATTTGAAAACCTGTTCAATAATTTTGTGCTAGAATTTTTCTTCAGTGTGTGGACATCTTATATGACAATTTCTGTTTTGTCCTGTACCTGTGTCTTGGAATTCTAGTTATCATCACCATCATGTGCCATGCCAGTAAATGTGGATGGTCATGTTTCACTATCGCAAATGATCACCAATCGTAGATCAGCTCTGTGTTATTGTCTCAACCATGCCATGTGGCTCGGCCATCCAGATATTTACTTTTCTCCCTTCCCCTTGTTGTTTTCCCCTCAGTCTTGCCAGTTGTCACCAAGTTCTCCAGTTTATTTCTTCTCATAATGTGCCCAAAAAATCTTGACTGTCTGTCTAATTTCTCTAATCAATTTACGGTTTTAATTTGTTTCTTGAAGGACTTGCATTGATGAAATATAATTTACTAGGCATCTGCCTCTGCTGTCCTTAGAACTGACCATACCAGTTTGGCATTTGTTTTTTCAATTCATTATTTGGTTTTCACATTTCCCTGAAGATGGTGGACTGATATCCAAAGACAAACTGCAGTGACTTATCCATCCAAACATCAGGACAGAGGTTAAACACTCACTTACTGGCACCTGGCCGTCTTGACACGATAGTTTGTTACACTGTGCTTCAAAAAAGGCTTAATAACTACAACCCATGGCTGGGACCAGGGATGGAGTTATACTTCTCTGTAGTACAAAGCATGCCGGTCTCTCTGGCTGTGGGGTTACAACACTTTCTCTCTGTAATCCCGTTTATCACGCAGAGTCTCGTAGCGGAGCGAGAGCTGAGGCGGTTCGACCCCCGCTCGTGACTTGCGGGATACTGAGCCGGCCGCTCAGAAAGCAATGGCAAATAACTGAGCGTAATCTTGCCAAGAGATCAACATACAGCTGAAAGATGCTGGTGTTGACAGCTAAGTCCTGTAAAAGGATATGCTAAAAAAAAAAAGTACAAAGCATGGGCTGATTGTAGAGACCATGTTTTGCCCATACTGCATGATCCCTCCCTCGGCCTGCCTAGTTTACGACAGGGGGATATACAGTGTGTGATTAATAGCATATTTCTACCAAAACTCTACTAGTACAGTTGCCGAAGCTGGTTGTAGTCTAAATCCCAGTAAACAAACACAGCACAGTTCCAGACAACAGAGAACCCCCCTCTGCTCCACCTCTTGTTTGTTTACACAAGAACAGGTTGTATTTCATGGAAACAAAACAAACACATGCAGACTTCTTAGAGATGGTGAACATGATCAGAGAGCTGAGGAAAGCAAGAACACAGAAATATGTCAGATTTTTTGGCCATGTTAAGAGACTTGCCATTCTTATTTTAACAATCAACAAAACTGTATGACAGGAAGTGTTGGTGATCCATTGTGGAGACAGCACTTGATTGATGGTTTCTACTTCCTGTTCTTCTTCGCTGACCTTCGGATGTCAATCTGAATGTATCCAAAGAAAGCATCAGTCAACTTAAGCTTGTTGACATCTCCATAGAGATTGTTCTAACAGTTAGCAGATGAGGGCCAAAATCATTCTCTGTTTTACATATGTTGGACACTCCTTCAGCAGATGTTTAGCTGTCATTTCACCAGTTCCAGTTAATTCATCACTATCTCCCATGTATAGTTGATTAAACATGAGGTATTTCAGCCTGTGATGTCCGGTGTGGAGTCTGAAGATTGCTACTTGTTCACTTCAGTCATTTAATAATATTCATCATCTTTCTGGTGGCATGGCTGTTTCGATTTCCACTTGGTTCTATAATTCATTCATTCATCATCCACCATATGCCATGCCGATAAGCGTGGGCAATCATGTTTTGCCATCTCACTCGATCACCAGAGTCGTGGATCAGCTCCGTGTTTCTGTCTCAACCATGCCATGTGGCCAAGCCATCCAGGTATTTAATTCTTGGTCTTCCCTTTGCTCTCCTCCCTTCGATATTGCCAGTTGTCACCAAGTTCTCCAGGTCTATAATTGCTTCTTATAAATCTCTTGGCCTCATCATAGGTTATGTCTGTTTCAGACTGAGCTAGTTGTCCGGCATGCTTTACCAGTGTGTCAGCCTCTTCATTTCCAGGTATTTTGCAATGTGATTTGTTGTATTACAGCTCTTTTGAATTTCCGACATTCTGATTGATTATACTGATAAATAGTACACCTCTGAAATAAGTTAAAGAATTTAAATATCTAGGAAGTATGATCACAGAAGATGGCAGAATAGACAGAAATCGAAATCAGATGTCAAAAAGCAGTGTGTTTATATATCAACTAACACCCATACTGAAACAACCAAATATACCCATGTCCACAAAATGACAGATAATAAATAGCATATTCACACCAGCTTTACCAGTGTCAACCTTGGACATTGTCCAAATCATCCATCCATCCATCATGTGCCATGCCGGTAAGCGTGGGCGGTCATGTTCTGCCATCTCACTCGATCAACAGAGTCGTGGATCAGTTCCGTGTTTTTGTCTCGACCATGCCACAAGGCCAAGCCATCCAGATACTTGTTTCTAGGTCTTCCCCTTGGTCTGTTCCCCTCGATCTTACCAGTTGTCACCAAGTTCTCCAAATCATTTCTTCTCATAACATGCCCAAAAAATTGTGACTGTCTACGTCTAATGTCTCTGATCAGTTTACGATCTTCATTTGTTTCTTGAAGGACTTGTTCATTGGTTCGATAAGTGAACACAACATGATTTTCTTGGCATGTGTAAAGAAGGTAGTTTGCCATTGCTTTCCTTCCCAGCAGTGACCATACTGGTCAGTGACCGTAGCCATTGTCTCCTCAAAAAAGGAGATCCTCTGCCTACCGTCGTGAAGGTGTAGACCATAACCTACAACTATCTGTCGGCTGCTCTACATCTTCATCCACCACCTGCACCCATGGCTTCACGTAACCCTGATCGGGGGGCTAAACGGGTACTCCACCTTGCCCAAGGGTGTCCCGTAGGCTAGCGGAGGGAAGGAGGCGCCTTACTTCTCCTTTGATAGGGGATACCCCTACCCCGCTATCCAAATCATACTTATACAAAATCAACACCTGCGAGATGAAATGCTTGAAGAGAACTCCCAACTTAACAATCCGAGACCGAGTAAGAAATGATATAAGAAAGATAACAGGATCAAAACCTTGTACCACATAACCTGACAGGCAGAAGATCGAATGGTTCGGCCATCTTGTTAGAATGCAACAAAATCAATTAACCAGCACTGGTGCTATATTAAAGAAGATCTGATAGAAGAGCAGCAAGAGGACGCCCAAAAATAAAATAGGATTGAAGACATCAAAGAAGTTGTATAATCCCACGAAATGACACTAGCCATGCCACCTATTAGGCTCCCTATGACGTTTTGGAAGAAGTGAAAGATGATGATGATTATACTGAAGATTACCATCTGGCGCATGTGTTTGCAGGCAAGTGTACTGTTTGTTATGCTGCTATGTTCCTCCATTGATATGTGTATACGTCATTGTGTGTGTGTTTTGTCTCGTGTCACAGAAATCAGAAAGCCCAGCAAACCATCAACATCACAAACATCGTCTTCGTCTAAAGGAAAATACTCGGAAGAAGTGATCGCACGACTCATGTCCAACGGGTTCAGTCGTCACGTGGTGGTGGAGGAGTTGCAGCGCTGTGGCGGCAATGCCGACCAAGCCTTGGCTTCATTGCTGTCCAAGTCGTTTAGTTTGCCTTAGCTGGCTTGGTTCCCTGCCCGTGTGTGGCCAGGGCCTCGTCAGAGAAGCAAAGAACAGTAACACAGTGACCTACCAGGCATGTCATAAGAAACAACTCAGGAGGATTGGCGTGGGACAGGGCACCTCATACCATATAAAACTTTAGCTTGAAAATACAACCAGTCATGAACTAGTCTGCCAAGGGCTGGGCGTGAGGTGGATGAAGGCTGTGCTTCATTGAGAGATAACACTGCAGAAGAAGATGTGCCCAACGCTGAGCCTGGTCATGTTTTTATGCATTGTTCTCATTCATCAGTTTGGCCAGATTCATTGTTTCACAGCCACATAGTGCTACAGGCCTAATACTTATAGTGATAATTACTTTGTGTCTTGCATTGTAAATGTAACTTTACATTTTTACTCTACTTTGTAAGTAAATTTACACATCTACTCCACCATGAATATATAAATAGAATAAATATTTACTCCTCTTTATATGTAAATTTACAAATTTACTCCACAGTGAACATATAAATAGAATAAATATTTATATGTAAATTTACATGTTGACTCCACCATGTATATATAAATATAATAAGTACTTGCTCCACTGTATATTAAATTTCAATATTGACTCCTTGTATATATAAATAGAATACATATTTACTCCGCTTTATATGTTCATTTACATGTTTATTCCAACATCTGTGTATAACAAGAATATGATGATAGTGAAGTGCAATGATATTGTAATTCACATTTACATTCTGTAAATGCAAGTACTAAGCTGTCTGTGTTCTCATGACATCTTTATATGTTCTACATATACAAATCATTGATACAGCAGGTCGCTCACACAGGGTGCCATTGCCAAGTTTCTAATTGTCAAAAACATGAAATATAAAATCTTATGAAGTATCCAGGCTTTGTATACTTCTGTGTAGTGTTTTAAAAAATGTCTTTGCTTGCTATGAACTCCAGCGTAGTCCATACATGTGTTACTACTTCCTGGACTGATTTTTGTGTGTGGATTAGCTTTTTCATCACCAGTGTCCCTCGCCATCAGGCTAACCTACTCCAACTTCAGAGGTACTTGTAATTAACATCCCCAAGTTAAGGACAAGAAGTCAACAGTTTAGTCCAACTGATTTGTGTAGGGGTTGAACTTGCCACCTCAGCATCAGCATACCGGAAGTTTAAGAATGGGTGCTCTTATCCATTCAGCCATGCTGGCTTCCTGTGTATGTTTATGTCTTCATTTTTGTTTAAATATGACCCGAAGCATGTCGTCGCTATGGGTCTGTCATGTGACAGCATCACACGTTATAGTCCTAAGTGCACGGAAGAATTGACGGCCAGTCGTTCTCTCACTTTCGCAGGCAAAAAGTCCAGGCATCGCACCCGTGTCCCACCGTGCCTCTGTGGCTAGCTCGTGTGCCTGCTGATCTGGTGCTTGTGTGTGTGAATCTCCATCATTACAGTCAGATTATTTTAATTGGCCTGGGCTCCGGGTTGACCCATGGGTACCTGAAATGTCCGGGGAAGTGAGGGGGTCGGTGTGATGTTGACACGCCCCCCATCAAGTGCTGGTGGGGACCTTGGGGAAAACATCAACAAAATCAGTCCTGCAGGGGGAAGCTGCTGTGGGTGTGTGAAGTGTCAGGACCATCATATCTTGTAGGTCTGAGTCCTTGGAGGGAAACATGTTCTCTTTCCCTCCAGCAACGAATTGCATAGAGGAATTGGTCTATACAAATTGCTTACAGGAATTTTTTTTTTTTTGCATATCCTTTTTTTACAAGACATTGCTGTCAACAGCAGCATTTTACTGCTGTCAACAGCAGCATTTTACTGCTGTCAACAGCAGCATTTTACTGCTGTTGTTGATGTCTTGGCAAGTTTACGTTCAGTAGTTTGACATTGCTTTCTGAACGACCGACTCCCATACCAACTCCTTAAAACCCAGCGCAACGCATCTGTAAGCCTTTGGCCATGGAAATCAGCATAGAGGAATTGGTCTATTAAAATTTGGGGCTAACATATGCCCAGAATGACTCAGGAAATGTGAAAATGGTTTGTTATCCACCAGGAACCAGTCATGTCAGTAGTCAATAACAAAGTAAAGGACCCCTTTACACACTTTAAGGCTCATGACATTTCCGGTATGCTGAGGTTGCGGGTTCAACCCCTACACCTGTCAGTTGGCCTGAAATGTTGACTTCTCATCCTTGATTTGAGGGCGTAAATTGCAAGTACCTCAGAAGACAGAGTGGGTTCACTTCTTCTTCTTCTTCTGCGTTCATCCTGAGTTTGTTTTTTTTCGGACGTGACAGCGTTGTGCCTGTTTACAGCAGAGCTGTGTTCTTGTGCCGTTAGGCCGACACATCCAACTTCTGCGGGCATTTGTTGACCTTCCCGGGAGTGGGTTCACTTGATGGCAATGGATTCTGGTGAGTCCAGTGCACTATAGTGTGTGTGTTTTTTTTTTTTTTGGCCTCAATATAGAGGTCAATATCTCAGTAACCAACTGAGGGAAAATGATGAGATTTAGCATATAACCTTATCATTATGTCCACCCAACAAAGAAATTTTTGTTCTGGAGATTGTACAGCAGATTCCAATGTTTATTTATATGCGGTATATAATTTACGGCTCCCGGATTCATGCCATCATTTTAAGAGTATTACAGCTTCAGCAAGACACACCCCCGCACTTTTTTAATTTGTCTGGCGGTTTTCGTTTTGGCACAGACTGAGGGAATTTATATGGGATAGTTCAGAGGTGTCGTCAAACTATGGGTTCTTTCATGAAACGTGATTATATAAATAAACTAGCTGGCTCGGCCCGGCTTCGCCCAGCTCCTGGCGGGGATCTATCTATCTGTCTGCCTGCCTACCTACCTACCTACCTACCTACCTAGTGTATGTGTGTTTTTTTTTTGTTGCCTCAATATAAAAGAGACACTGACAACTATTTTCATAGTGCAAAACAAGTAATCATGGTCCGTCTCTGAACGGTAAACAGCAGAGTAGACAGAGTTTCACGAAGACTCAAAGCGGGTCAGTCACCCATGTGTACGTGTGAACAAACTACACAGACAGCTGAACAGATCCTTAAAAATGGAAACATGACTAAATTGCGGTATCATTTCTGGTCACTCCATAAGCACATTAACGCACAGCTATTTGGAAGCTTTCACGAACTCAATATAAAAAGCTAACATGAATACTTGTGTACACTTTATTAACCAGCAGCTGAAGGAAATGAAAAATAAGGTAAGAAATATATTCCTTATACTTTCCTGTTAATTTACAAATTATTTACCCCGTGCCTCTGTAAATTCTGTCTTTACTAATATTACACATTGCACCCCTCTCGGGATTCTCCGTGGTGAAGTGGTCAAGCCGTCTGACTCGGGCTCCAAAGGTTGTATGTTCGATTCCGGGCCGCGTCCTTCAATTCGCGAGTGCATTTTTCGGAGACTCCCGAGGGTCGTCGCTGGAGCTACGGAGTTCGTGCTTTGTGTGACGCTTTTCGCGCTGCTGAAAGAAACTGAGCCATATGGGATAAAACCCGGTGCAATGCAGCCGACCCTGTCGATTTTAAGCTACTTCTTTCATTGCACCCACTCCCATACGAATCCGGATACGCCTTTGTGTGTCATCTGAATTGGCAGGTCTCCCATTACTGTAAACATAACTTTGTTAGCGAGAAATCACCAGTTGTTCAGCAAAACATCAAAGGAATGTCGCCGCTTTCGATGATTTAAGTTGTTTTTGGACCTATCAAAGACATATTCCTTGGGTGGGGGTAAATATAAGACGGCTGGAAAAATTTCATAACGATGCAACAGACAGTTTTCAAAATAATTGATCGTGAATGAAGGCAAACAAATGTGGACATACTATAGCAGTAATAGCGTGTGTATGTACTGCACTTGAGCCCAAAGTGAGCAAGAACTAAATTTTACACAACTTGAGACTTCTGTGGGGATAACGAACTCCACATTCCCACAATACCAGCGACTATACACTTAGTATTTCAACCAAAGTATCTTCTTCTTTTCGTTCATCCGGAGTGTTTTTTTTTCAGATGTGATTGCGGTGTGTCTGTTATGCGCCCTTGGGCCGAAACCCGTAGGCCAACACATCGACTTTAGCGTGCATTTTTGACCAGGTAGCATTCCTGGGAGACTCTCACTTTTGTGGCGCCATCTGCAACCATGCTGGCCAAGGTTGAACGGTCGAAGACAACGGTCATCCCTCAAAGGAAGGCAGGCACAGTCCATAGCATTTTCCGCCATCCAAGGTTGCTTCCATAGTTGCAGGGCCGACACATAACGCCCTGGATCTGGGCTCACCGAGGGAGATCGTCACGTCCTGCTCATGGCTGCTTTAAATCCTCACTTCAATATATTGGTCATTTCGTTTCCCCGGGTCATTCCCGCACAAACCAGACAGGTTTGCAGACGGCATCCACTCAGCGAGTTTTCGGACATGTGCTTGTCGTTGCGCCAATCAGAGCTTTTCCAGGCACAACAGACATTCGGAAAACTACCCAGTCAGAGCTGTTCCGAACAAGAGCGGCATTCGGAAACTAGGTAGTCAGAGCTGTTCCTAGCACGAGAGACATTCGGACGAGTCATTTCACTCGGACGTAAATGCGTAGTGTCAATTTTTAGTTTGCCACCCGTAGGACGACACTTCCGGCTTCAGCGGGCATTTTTTAATGAGGTTAACCTTCCTCTGGTTTCGAGGCACGTTGGACTGTTGGGATGTCGCTAACATCTCAGCTGGTCAAGATAGAACGATGAACGACATCGTGGTCGGCCCTCAAGGGAAGGCAGGGGCAGACCATGAGCATTCCCTCGCTATCCAAGGAGGCTTCCATAATTGCAGAGCCGGCACATATTGCTCTGTGACTGGGCTCACCCGAGGAGTTGCCACGTCCTGCTCATGGCTGCTTTAGTTCCTCACTTCCATGTGTTGGGAAACTCGTTTGCCACTGATCGCTCAAGCGCACACCAGGGACGGTCAGACTGCAAGCGACACCCACTCGGTAAGCTTTTACTTTTGACTTCGGACCACGCAATAGGTTCGCTCGCCGTGCGTTCCATTTTGCGTCATTGAGACGTTCTTCCACTTTTGTCTACACTCTATGAGTTAGATACAGTTTTCGCAGCCATTTTCTTCGACTGGGGCACTTTTTTGACTTTTTGTACTCGCTCACGAGGTAGGCTACTTGTGCTGCCGGCTCAGCACCTTACCTTCGTGCAGCGGTGAACGAGAAACGGCCTGACCCTCTCATACGGGAATCTCTCATATCCCCCAGCTGGGAGTCTTCGAACTTCTATCAGACCTGAGCATGTAGCTTGCTCAGTATCACGCCTTTATTTTTCGAAAGGTGGCTATCGGCCCGGCTCTCAGGTCCGAGGGTTTGTGGCTTAGGGACGTTCAGCCACAGCCCTCGACAGGGAGCCTTTAGTGTTTTGTCCGGACCAAGAACTTCTGCCTTCGTGCGCCTGATTTAAATTTTAGACTGCTATCCTCAGTCTCACCTGCAGAGCAGCAGGTTGTGTCTCTCTTAGTCTGGTCCCTATCCCATATGCTGTCCGATATGTAGTTTTTCACCCATCGGCAAGCACATGGGGTCGATGGGACACGCAAGTTCCCCCACCACGGCAAGGTGGAGACACATCGGGGGAGCAACCAAAGTATTATTCATTTATTCACTTCAAATTATATATAACTGCAGTATGAATCTGACAAGTTGCCGTGAAATATGTCAGGCAATAAATCGTGCAGTATTTCGTTTTTGGCGTCTGTTTACATATAATGCTAGACATATTTTGTATCGACCAGTCGAGACACGGTGTGTGATATGGTCACTGTCATGGCTTTATCAGTAGTAGCAGGTTGCAAACTGTCCCGATTGGTCGTGTGGTTTGCCAGGATTTCTTGTTAAAAATTATTTGGTTGGGTACTGTTGAAGGCAAGCGGTGAAGACGCAGACAAAAGGAATTCATAGTAACACAGCAATCACAACTCACTCAATGAATTTTACTCTTTGAACACAGAAGACACAAACAACAGATTGCAGCATTAAGTGCCTGGCATGTTTCACTGTATCTTTCCACCAGGCGCCAGCTACAGAATTAAATATATGATGAAACAGAAGACATAAACAACAGATTGCAGCATTAAGTGCCTGGCAAGTTTCACTTTATCTTGCTTCCAGGCGCCAGCTACAGAATTAAATATATGATGAAACAGAAGACAAAAACAACAGATTGCAGCATTAAGTGCCTGGCAAGTTTCACTTTATCTTGCTTCCAGGCGCCAGCTACAGAATTAAATATATGATGAAACAGAAGACACAAACAACAGATTGCAGCATTAAGTGCCTGGCAAGTTTCACTTTATCTTGCTTCCAGGCGCCAGCTACAGAATTAAATATATGATGAAACAGAAGACAAAAACAACAGATTGCAGCATTAAGTGCCTGGCATGTTTCACTGTATCTTTCCCCCAGGCGCCAGCTACAGAATTAAATATATGATGAAACAGAAGACACAAACAACAGATTGCAGCATTAAGTGCCTGGCAAGTTTCACTTTATCTTGCTACAGAATTAAACAAACAAGGGGTCTGCGTGGCCAAGTGGTAGGCCATCTGCTTTGTGCTCTGAAGGTTGTGGGGTTGATTCTGGACTCTGTTATTCGATTCTTGAGTGCAGTTTTCTCAGAGAGAAAGCTGTTAAGCTGTTTGTCTCTTTCTTATTGTTGTATATACTGTTCTAGCTTTAGTCGCCTCTTTCACACAATCATTGTCAGTAACTCTAGCAATCCAAGGTATTCTCAACATTCGCTTCTGGAACCGCATTTCTGTTGCTTCTAAGTCCTTCCCTTGTTCATGTGTTTTCCAAGATCCTATTGTAACTAGAGAATGTTTGTTTATTTCCTAGTCGTACTCAGTGTTTTGTTCAAACTCTTGTATCAGCTCGGCAGCAACCAACCCCTTTCTCCAACACCATTTACCATGCCTGCTCCACCGTTTACCCAAACATTCGACTGGCACTCAAACTGTTTCTTTGCCACCTTGATGCGGGACTCCCTCCAAACATATTGAAAAATCCCCTGAACTGATTGGTCTGCATTCCTCCATTAGGATTTTGTAAATTATTGCCCTGTGCGTTCATGGCGTTGCTCGGCACCTGAAGCTGCAGGTTTTCACCAAAAGCTCCGAGGCCCGATGTGGCACTTCCAAGCTCAGCTTGATTTGGGAGGTTATTCAGCATAATTGAGCCAGGGTTGTTGGCATCGAGATCAACTGCTTGTCTCTGTGCCGGGTTGGGAAACTGTCCCGGTTGTAGCCATGGTAACTGACCAGGAAATTGTCCCTGCTGTTGAAATGCAGGCTGACCAGGAAATTGTCCGTGTTGTTGAAATGGGGACTGACCAGGAAATTGTCCTTGTTGAAATGGGGATTGGTCAGAAAATTGTCCCCGTTGTTGCAGGGGGGACTGGCCAGGAAATTGTCCCTGTTGTTGAAATGGCAACTGGCCAGGAAATTGTCCCTGTTGTTGCAGTGAGGACTGGTTAGGAAATTGTCCCTGCTGTTGGAGTGGGAAAAGACCGGGAAATTGTCCCTGTTGTTGCAGGGGGGACTGGCCAGGAAATTGTCCTTGTTGTTGCCGTGAGGACTGGCTAGGAAATTGTCCCTGCTGTTGGAATGGGAAAAGACCGGGAAATTGTCCCTGTTGTTGCAAGAGGGACTGGCCAGGAAATTGTCCCTGTTGTTGAAATAGGGACTGACCAGGAAATTGTCCCTGTTGCAATGGGGACTGGCCAGGAAACTGTCCCTGTTGTTGCAGTGAGGACTGGCTAGGAAATTGTCCCTGCTGTTGCAGTGAGGACTGGCTAGGAAATTGTCCCTGCTGTTGGAATGGGAAAAGACCGGGAAATTGTCCCTGTTGTTGCAGGGGGGACTGGCCAGGAAATTGTCCCTGCTGTTGCAGTGAGGACTGGCTAGGAAATTGTCCCTGCTGTTGGAATGGGAAAAGACCGGGAAATTGTCCCTGTTGTTGCAAGAGGGACTGGCCAGGAAATTGTCCCTGTTGTTGAAATAGGGACTGACCAGGAAATTGTCCCTGTTGCAATGGGGACTGGCCAGGAAACTGTCCCTGTTGTTGCAGTGAGGACTGGCTAGGAAATTGTCCCTGCTGTTGCAGTGAGGACTGGCTAGGAAATTGTCCCTGCTGTTGGAATGGGAAAAGACCGGGAAATTGTCCCTGTTGTTGCAGGGGGGACTGGCCAGGAAATTGTCCCTGCTGTTGCAGTGAGGACTGGCTAGGAAATTGTCCCTGCTGTTGGAATGGGAAAAGACCGGGAAATTGTCCCTGTTGTTGCAAGAGGGACTGGCCAGGAAATTGTCCCTGCTGTTGCAGTGAGGACTGGCTAGGAAATTGTCCCTGCTGTTGGAATGGGAAAAGACCGGGAAATTGTCCCTGTTGTTGCAAGAGGGACTGGCTAGGAAATTGTCCCTGCTGTTGGAATGGGAACAGACCGGGAAATTGTCCCTGTTGTTGCAGTGGGAACTGGCCAGGAAATTGCCCAGAAAATGCTCCTGGAAATGGCCGAGGACCTCCCTGTAGTTGATCTGCAAGGGATCCTAGATTCTGGCCTGCAAACGATGCCGATATTCTTCCTGGAAGAGGGCCTTGTCCAGCAGTTTGTTCTGATATCTGTGAACTGGACACTCCGTTTGTAGACTGTATGTCTCTGGACTCACTACGCCCATTATTAGCTTCAAAAACAAGCTCAATTCTAAAGGGATCAAGTGATGTATTACTCAGTCTCCTAACATTTGATTCTGGGATGAAGTCAGTTAGTTGATATGAAACCCGGTTGAAGACTTCAAAGGGATCCTCCTCATTTATTTTATAACCGTTTGACATTCGAGAATTGAAGGCTTCCTCAAATTCCTTGAGCGATACTAGAGGTGGCATTCCAGCGTTATCAACATTGGTAAAAGCGTTCATGTTTCTGTTGGAGTTTGGTGAATGGTTTGTCTTGTGGCTTTCAGGCTTGGCATGTGCGACTTCTGTGACGTTTGTTGGACTATTTACGTTAGAGAATGATGGTGTAGGGGTTGAAGAGCTAACTGGCAGAGATTCTGGCTGCTGTGTCACACTTGATGGTGTTGGGGACGGTGGTGTCATGTCTGGTTGTTGTGTCACACTAGGAGATGTGGATGATTGTGTAGAGTTTTGAGTCAGTCTTGTAGATGTGGGAGATGGTGCTGAGCTCTGAGTCACACTTGTGGTTGAAGGAACTTGTGTTGTAGAGTTTACCAAGGCAGATTCTGACTGTTGGCCCGCTGTGGACTGCTGCACGCTGATGCCAGATATAACATCCCTGAACTTTGATTCTAGAGACACAAACGCACTTGCTGTGGAATAAATAACAACATTTGCTCATTGAAGTCACAGTGCAATGTGACAATACTTATTGTCCTAGTGCGAGGAAAAGCAATCTAATGCAAACCTCTAATGGCACGGCAGACCAGGCCCCAAGCCTTGGTCGGCAACTGGTCTAGGATCCAAGCTCCAACAGACGGATAGTGGGAGCATTGTTTCGCTGATCCGGCAGCTTCTGAAGCTGGTCTTGTTCCAGG